>ML809649.1:0-17159 GCA_009831015.1 Picea engelmannii | reverse complement strand
CAAGATATGGATAACAGTGATTAAAATTATATCATTTGCACATGATTTAGATAGCTAAAGTAGTCATAAACCATAAACAAATTGATATACACAACATAAAACAAAATATTGATATATTGAGAAGCTAAAGCTGTGAAAAAACATCAAATTTTGTTCCAGTCTGTATTAGAACTCCATATCCTTGTTCTCCTATGAATGAGGATGAACATTATTACAAAAATCATAAGTTTATATAAGTTTCTCCACAGGGTAAAACTTCCCTGTGGATAATATCAAACAATTTTACATAATCTGGGAAATATTCCAAAATCAACTAAACTAGGAAATCAAATTGCAAGTGAAATCTTTGAATTATCCCCTAACTCGTCATCAAAGCCACTGCCATTTCGAATTGACCTGTAATAGGCCAAAAACATCAAGTTAGATGGATATTTTATTAAAAAAAATGGTAAAAATCTGATCATGTAGACTTAGCTACAGAATCATCTGATTTTGTAGCTAGTCTAAAATAGCACACAGGATCAGATATCAATCAAATAAAATCTTAAACGAAATCAAATCCAATTAAATTTTCTTTTAATAAATATTCAAAAACGAATTACTATAATTCCAATGAGTTTATCATTCAAATTTAACCAAATCGAAAAATGATACAAACGAAACAGGGTAGAAATGCTCTATTTTTTAATTACCATAAAACATGGTCAAATCATAACAGGACTGTTTCATATCAAATAAAATCAATGGTGAATCATATCGTATACGATACGATTTAATTGAACACAATCATAATCGATACAATCATAATTGAACATAATCGAAATTGATTTTTTACTGCTGTATAAGATTCATATCATTTTGATCAAATGCCAATAAGGAAAGGTTGTTACGATTATTGCCAAACATTCAAACTTCCCCATAGATCTGAATCGTTGAGCGTTTACATAATCAATCAGACAGAATCACATAATGATCGTAGCCATCAACAGTAGTGATAACCATAAACTGGGCAACAATCAAATCGAATTGTGACTGAGTCAAAAAATAGAAACACATCGTAATCCTAGGCATGATCATTTACGTCCAACAAATCAAATTCAAACAAGATATTTGTTGCGATATGCACCGAGATGAGAACACGATCAAACAATAAAATGTGAATCGAATAGTTGAATACAACAGTTATGACTTGCATCTATTCACAACTTAGTTACACTTTAACAGAATGGCATTCGAATTGGTCATAAGATATAAAATCACAACAATTAACTATAATTTCCAACCATATCTAGAATATCACCAATTCGAATCAAAATATTGACTGTGTTTGAAATTTAAATAACCGAAAGAGCCTGTGCTTAGAAACAACTTCAGTAATTGACAGAGTATCAAATCTATCCCATGATTAATCTAATCTATCCCATGATTAATCAAATCTATCCCATGATTAATCGAACCAAAACGAAATCCAATCAAAGCTAATTCGGGAATTCGATTAATCACAACAAACTCATATACAACAATGCATGCTTATTAAACAATTTTAAATCGATGTTATACACAGAGCTGTGAGTTCATCATATAAACATGTGATAATCATACCAGTGCGACTTTTCAGACTATGCCAGCTTTGAGTTCACAACCGTTGTAGCAGACTCCACATTCTTAAACAAAATCGAACCTATTGTTCGCTGTTTTTTATCAGTGGATGGCATTTTTGCCTTCTGGCTGGTGAGCCTTGCAACTTGATCCTCCAGAGCATGAATTCTGGACTGCAGCATTGGCACATCGAGGTAATACCTTTCCAACCATAAGCCGCACTGATCACATGGTGGAGCAGTTGTTTCGGTTGGAGCAGGAGGGGGTTTAGACGAGTCACCAGGGGTTTCACAAGGCATTTTGATGCCGGGAAAATTAGGATCATTTTGCAAACAAGGTGATAGGTTTTTGACAAAATCGTATGAGGGTTTGTCACACAAACCTTCAGAATAGGGATACTCACTTGCCAGGTAGCGTTCAATCTCCGAGTCAGAGTCTTCACTTACCATGATAGGGTCAGGATTAATGGGTGTTTTTGGTTTGTTTCTTTCCATGTGAGATATTAACCGGGCGTTTTTCTTGCCTTTATAATTGGCAGTGTGTTTGGATTTAGGCCTTTTAGCCATGGGTTTAGTATTGTCCACATCTGTGGTGACAGAAATGGGTAGGTCAATAGGTGAATCGGGTATGGCTTTGGGTAGCAGGGCATTATAAGGCACAGGGGGGACTGACTTGCTCTCGCTCACCACAGGTTTTTCAACTTGTGGTGGGTTTGAGCCATCAAAATCATTTTGTTTAAGAAAATCATCCCAACAGTCTCGGTGCAACCCTAAGTGATATACCACAAGCATTTTAATTAACCCAAAGTGAAACAAGTTGCTGTCGGCCTGGTTTCGTTTATACCTTTTAGACATTTTAAACAAACTCCTATGAAAGGAGTGAGGCATATTAAGTTCATAGCCCATGAAAACCATAAGTAGCCGAAGGTGGTACAAGAAAACAAAACCATACCGGCCCTCGCAGGTGATGAACCGCTTGGTTACCATCAACAAGTCGTGCCAGCGTTGCTTCATCATGTTTGCGGGTAAACCCTTGTCACAAGAATTCACCTTTCGTGACTGGAAGAGTAATGTCCAAGGGACATCTTCCATTTTGCAGTTTTTTGACCATTTCTGACCAATAGTAGGCAGACCGGTAGCTAAACTGAGAAATTGCTCGTCAATTTCTAACTGCACATCCCCAACCTTGGCTCGGTAGCCGTCAAAGGTTAACGCGAATTGCCGAGCCACACCACAGTTATATCCATCAAACCTTCGTATGAACGGGAGCCAGCCGAATTCTTCAAGGTCGCTATAAGCACCATCGAACATCAACAATGCCTGGTTACCATTGGGCTCAGCCCTTACAACGGGAGCCATGGTGCGGGCATCATGGTATGGTTCGGATTAAACACACAGGAGCATAATCGATAGGGCTAACAGCTACAAGCGCTCAAAGAGGATGCAAATCAATATGCACGTGCGAAGGTGGTGGGTTAGTTCACCGCCATGCAAAACATTAATGATCGAGTACAACGTTGTTCCATTAATTATGACATCACTCAAACCACATTAATCGGCTAACACAAGGATTTAAACGGTGGATAGTGATACCAAGGCAACATTGTATCATTTGAAACCACGAACATTCAATATAGAATCAAACCCAAAGTTAATATGCGCCAATGCAATATTTCGAACCATTAAATCAAAGCCAAAAGTTCAACCAATGTGCAATTTCATAACCTCAAACCATTTCCATTCAACATGAAATCGAAATTCATATATTGACCATGCTCTCGTCGCATAATGTATAATCAAAGTTTGTAAAACAATGTGACTAAATGACTTTATGAAATCGATAAGCCAAGAGCTTATGAAAGTAAGGGTCACATTACATAAAACAAAATCAACCATGACCCCTATATAATCAAATATAATTCATAGATTAACATGCTCAATGCCTCATCAATTAAATAAAAATCAAGATGCGCAATCAAAGTAAAGTAGGTAAATGGACATAGTTCGAAAAATAAACCAAAGGTAAGTACTAATCAGAATATCAATGAGCAAATCATGATAGTCCAAATAACGATGGAGGAGTTTTCACGCTTTCAGTCATGAAAACTGAATCGAAACCAATTTGCAAATGTCGTATGAAATGAAAACATCGTCTCTTTGCAAAATGTGACGATACCTTGACATTCAGGAGACAAAAGGTGTAGGCAGCTTTTAGGGAAATTGAAAAAATTGAATTGGATGCCAACAGGTCCCTTGTTTTGTTCGACAATTATGATCCCTGAAAACTGATTGTCCTCTGTTTCTTCACAAAGCTGTAGCAACATGGTAGGAATGTTTGTTATAGGTACAAAGAAATAGAAAGGTAATTTATAAATTTCAGGATCTTAGATAAACATTAAAGTGAAGAGTAAACACTTTTATATTGTCTGTTAGGAGACTTTAAGTTGAATGGTGAAGACAACCGAAGAAATTAAGGATTCTAATAGACTTTTAGACTCAAGCCCTATAATAGAAAACCTACTTGCTTGAAGTCTCAGAACTTCATGGATAAATGTACAAAAAAATTAAAAAAATATTATTATTATTATTATTTTTATGGCGATTTTGAGGTACATTACATATTTCATCTCAGGTGTCAAGTTTAGTAGCCAACCTAAAGTCTATAATTTCACCACATGCTTGTTCCACGAAGGGAGTGTGCCCCATTGGATTCCCTACGTCCCTTTTGGGATTCAACAAGAAGCTAGACATGAAATATCAAAGTACTATAGTTGTATATTGGCACCTTTTGGGAAACAATTCCTAGCAATTTTCTCACCTAGAGAGAATGCTTACAATACTGAAAACCTACCTCTTCAACAACACTTCTATCACCTATATAGGAAGTCACATTGGTCTAACCACCCTCTTCTTCAATGTAATTCCCCTACAAATCCTTCTCCAATATTCCTCAATAAAAAATGGAGATGGAAACAAGTACGTACAGTAGCAGCAGGGAAATGGTACAAATGATGAGTGAAGGACAACACGAACAAACAATTGAATGAATTATTGATATCCCCCCAAAATGCACTAAGGTTTGTTGTATTATTTGCATGTTCATGAAGTGCCACTTGTCACTTTTAAAAGCTCCCTTGAACCCACTCGGTGATTCGTTCCTTCATTTTTTAGAACTGAGGATAAATTGGTATATCCCTCAAATGGATTTTAGGAAATATTTTAATAATATATCCCTTCTCTTAATCCCTCGTTTCTTATCTCCCTTCCTCGACCCTTAGTCCCCTTTCCATTTAGTGTATTTTATTTCCCCATAATCTTTTTATCAGGATGTTCTGCAACACTGATTCTTTTTCATTAAATTTAGAGTTAAATTACATAATACAAAATATGTTCACTAGCCCAGAACATTCTTGGTTCGCCAACCTATATGCACAACTGTAATTCCATTTCAGTTGGGGTTCGACCTAGGGGTATTATAATAGGTGTGATGATTGGTGTACAATCTTCCATTCTGAATTTCTTCAACATTTCCTTGACGTACTTGGTTTGTGAAATGAATATGGCTTTTTCAAATTAAGAAATTTGTAATGCAAGAAAAAAATGATTGTTCACCAAGCAAAGAAATCTCAAATTCCTTTTGTATTTATATTGCAAACTCTTGGCACATTTCTTTCATATTGCCTCCAAAAATAGTATCATCTACGTAAAATACAACAATCAACTGATTTTCTGCTATTGTATTGATGTAGATATTACTGTCAAAAAATCCACTTTTGAAACCTTGGTGTTGTAGATATTTATCAAGTCTTGAATACTAGGCTCTGGGAGCTTGTTTTAACACATAAAGCTATTTCTTCAATTTGCACACATGATCCTTATTTTCTGATAATAACAATACTTATGGATTTTCAATGTATATGCATTCCTTTAATTTACCATTGAGAAAAGTAGACTTGAAATCCATTTGATATACTTTGAAGTTCTTGAAACATGCAAATGCCAAAAACATTATGATAGCGTCTAGTCTAGCAATCGGGGAAAAGGCTTATTTGAAATCAATACCTTGAACTAGAGCATAGTCTTTAAAAACCAATATTTCTTTACTTCTCATTACTTTCCCATATTCATTCAACTTGTTCCTAAGAACCCACTTGGTGCCAATTACATATTTATTTTTCAATCTTGGAACAAGCTCCCATGTTTCATTCTTCTCAATTTGATTCAGCTCTTCTTCCAGAACATCAATCCAATGCTTCTTTTTGTTGGCTTCTGTAAAATTATTAGGATCTGTTTTAGATAGAACTGATAATTTTTCATATCCTGGTGCACTAGGTAGTCTTCTTCTAGTTTTAACTCCCATATATTTATCACCAAGAATTATATTTTTTCAATGATTCTTTCAGAAAAATCTAGATGGTGTCCTTGTATCTTGGCATTTTGTGTCTTCTTCTTCATTTTATTCTCCTTCTTCTTGTTTTTTTGCTTTGCATCCTATTTCACCTACTTGAACATTCAATTATGTTTTCACCTTCTGGCCCCTGCTTCATCAAATTTTGCATTGGCAAACTCTAATATTTTGTCTAATGTTGTATTGTAGCCTTTGTAAGCTTAAATTCTTGATGAATAACCGAGAAATATACCTTTATTAGATCCGGAGTCAAATTTTCCAAAATCCTTATCATCTTTCTTTATGTTGCACTTGCTTCTAACAACTTTGAAGTATTTAACTATTATTGATCTACCTTTCCATAATTCATAAGGTGTTTTGTTGTTGTTGATGCAGATTTTCCCTCTATTCAGAATGTAAATTGTGGTGTTGAGTGCTTCTCTCCAAAACTTGTCTGATAGATTGGCTTCATTCAACATTGTTATTGGAATTTCTCATACAGTTCAATTTTTTCTTTTTACCACTCCATTTTTTTTTGGATTTATTATGGCTAAGAAATTTCTTTTTATCCCATGAGTCTCAAAAAATTCTTCAAATTCATTTGAGATAAACTCACCTCCTTTGTCTGATCTCAAACACTTGATTTTCAAATTAGCTTCATTTTAAACAAAGGTTTTGAATGTTTTGAAATTCTCAAACGATTTAGATTTTATTGAGGAACATAACCCATGTAATTCTAGAATAGTCATTAGTGAGAAACATAAAGTAATTTTCACCTTGTAAACTTTGTGTTCTTATAAGCCCACAAATCTCTGTATGAAAGAGTTCTAATGGCTTCATTGTTGATTACTTCTTTGATTCAAATATTTTTATTGCATGTTTTCCATGCTGGAATTTCTTATAGAGAGGATTTGAAGGTTTAAAAATATTTGGAATCTCTCTCACTGCTTCTTTAGTGTTGTTTTTTCCATATTATCAAAGTTTATATGACCCATTCTTCTATTCCATAACCAACTTCCATATCTTTGTTGTTGATTCTTTTGTAGCTTCGATAGGTATTCCCACAATTATCCATGGTGCCAGGCATGTGGAATTCTTCATTGGCATCAGATTTCTCTTTTGTTTTGGTGAAAAATCCATTGGAATAAAGCTAGGGCTTCATGGGCTTGGTGATGGGCCTTGTGGGCTTGTGTTGAGGCTTCACACCCAAAAGAAGGAATAAAATATTATAATTTAATGTTGAGTTTATAAGAGGATACTAAACTAAGTCATTATACACCTATATAAGGAGATGAGAGATTGTGACAAATATAATTATGTCATTATGGAGTTAGTATAAGTGAGTGAGCACCTGTGTTAGGAGCTTGGAAATTTCAGCAAGGGAATTTCTACAATTTTGGCAAATCTGGCCTAGGGTTTCTTGGATATTTATGTTTTTGTTTTCAACCAAGATATGACACAAGTGTGAGGAGAGATAAGCAACAAGGTTTCATGTGTGAGGAAGGAGTACAATTACACGTGTGAAATAGGCTACATGTGTGAAGGATCCATAGAGCTTTCACATGTAAACAAAATTGCACAGATAGGATGTACATTCACATGTGTGATAGTCCACATGTGTGAGAAGGAAGGTACAAGTCCAAACGTGTGAAGGAGAAGTACATGTCTGCATGTGTGGATTTTATAGGAAGTTTGGAAATCCATATAGGATGACATCAACAACCGTATAATTGATGCCAGTAGGTTGTAGAGGTGATGTGCAGCAAGTTTGAAAATTGGGAATTTGTCCCATAATTTTTCTGAGGTTGGTTTGTTTATTTTTTTGATTTTGGGAGAATTTGTTTGTCCTCAATTTTGGTAAATTTGTTAGTTGTTGAGAGGGAAGATTTTTCCCTCAGAAATTTTTGAACTTGACAATTTACGAAACATAAAATTTTGTGTCTCAAGTGCATTCATGATTTATTTTTTATCTTTTTGTTTTCGTTGTTGTAATTTTATATCAATAATTTCAGTCGCAAATTCTTCAGTGATAATAGATAGGGTTTATTGTTTAGTTTTATTGGAAGTAATTTTCATACCTGGAATTAGTTGCATATGAAAAATTGACATGGAATCAGAGCTAATAATTTGAAGGAAGAGAGGGAGTCATCCCTTGAGACACATTTATTACTACATACTGGTGGTATAAGAAAATTGTTGTAGAATATTGTTGTTTTGTTCTAGCTATGTCACAATGGTGAACACCTTGAATATTGAGGGCAGGTTGGAAGGGGAAAAAACATTATGAGCTTGGAAGGCCAGGATTCTTCTTCTATTGGAGAAGAATGACCTCAAATAATATGTTGAGGGTGTGGTTCCAAGTCCTACTAATCCACATTAATTAGCATCTCAAAAGAATAAGGAAGTGAAGACCAAGCGAGTGTTTCTAGAATCTGTGAAGGATGACCTGATTCCTCGCATTTATGAGAAGAAGTCTTCTAAGGAGGCGTATGATGCTTTGGTGGGTTTATATCAAAGCGGGAATATAGGCCAGAAATTGCATTTGAAGAACCAACTTCAAGTTGTTGATATGTCCAGTTCAAAGATGGACATTAGCTACTTTATATGGATCACGTGGATCCATGATCAACTTGCATCCATCAATAAGACAATTGAGGATGTTGATTTGGTGAATGTAGCATTGAGAGGTCTTCCTGGATCTTGGGAACCATTTGTACAAGGAATTTTTTCATAAGAGAATTTGTTAGGATTTGATATACTATGAAATGATTCTATCCAGGAGGAGGCTCAGTTAGAGTCTAGTAATGGAGAAAAAAAGAGAAACAATGATGAGAATCAAGCCCCAGTTTCCCATACTAAGAAGGGTAGAGGAGGATATTCTCTAGAGCCTAGGAGGAAAAAGGACCTTAGCAAGGTTAAGTTCTTTTATTGTCATGAATATGGTCACTATGATTCATAGTGTCTACCTTGGAAGGGAAAGGGGAATAATTAGTAGGCATCAGAAGCAGAGGTTGATGAGGTTGTAGATAAGATTTAGAGGGATTTATTACTAGTATCTGCCCTTTCCGGTACAGTATCCAGTGATGGTTCTTGGTTGGTGGATAGTGGGTCTTCATGCCATAGGATAGGTGCATGAGAATTGTTCAATAGTTTCACAGAGACTGACTCAGATATGTGCCTAGAGCTTTGTATGGGGACCATGCTTGCAGTGCAAGGAACTAGGATAGTACGATTCCAGTTGGAGTCAGGAGAGAAGTTGAGGGTGACTAATGTGTTATGGGTTCCAGAGCTCAGGAGGAGTGTTCTATTAGTCTCATATATTAAGAACAAGGACTACCATGTACTTTTCATGGGTGGATAGGTTTTATTTGTTCCTAAGGGATCTATCTTTATATCAATAGTGGTTCTTGGACTTAGAGAGAGAAATTTGTACAAGTTGAAGGGAAAACCTATGCAAGTTATGGAAAACAATAGGAGACTGAAAAAGGAAAGGGAGTAGAGAGCTCCACTAGTTGTACAAACTCAAATGGATGTCTACTTCATAGGGATTCAATAGATTTGGAGGGAGTATGACCTTAAAGGGAGTCACTTGGATTAGAGTGAAAGTCATCCATTCAGAGGGTGTCTACCCTCAGGTCCAAATGGGAGAGAGGCATATTCCAAGACTGAAAGGAAGGCATCATGGGTTGAGGAATCCAATTTGGATGCCCAGAAGCGAGAGGATTCTAGGAGCAATATGTGTTCCCAGGAGGGACCATGTCATTCAACAAGTTTATTATCCTATGACAAAGGGAGTAGCCATTCAGGAGGAATAGATTTTATTTGTGGTAGAAGATCCAGTGCAGGAGACATAGCTACTTCTAGTATGGGAGATAGAGACACATCCTAATAGTGGAGGATGGAATACCTCCCTCACTAAGATGGAGTATTGTTTCTTTTATGGATTTGGGAGGTATTCCCACAAGTATCCATGGTTACAGGCATATGGGAGTCTTCATTGGAACCATATTACTCTTTTTTTTTGGTGAAAATTTCCTTGGGATGAAGTTGGGGCTTCATGGGCTTGATGATGGGCTTGTGTTGGGGCTTCACACCCACATGAAGGAATACAATATTATAGTTTAATGTTTATTTTAGAAGGGGTTCCTAAACTCACTCATTAGAATCCTATATAAGGAGAGGAGAGATTGTGACAAGTATCATTGTTTGATTATGGATTTAGCATAAGTGATTGAGAACTTATGCTAGGAGCTTTGAAATTTCAGCAATGGAATTTCTGCAATTTTGGAAAATCTATCCTAGGGTTTCTTGGCGATTTATGTTTTGATTTTCATCCAAGGAAGGATTTTGTTTTCAGAAAAAAGAGGCCACACATGTGACGAGAGATAAGAAACAAGGATGCATGTGTGAAGGATCCATATAGCTCGCACACGTGAACATAACTATATGGACAAGCCATACAGTCTCATTTGTGATAGTCCAAACATGTGAGAAGGAATGTATAATTATGCATGTGTGAAGGAGAAGGACAGGTCTGCACGTGCATATTTTTTGGGAAGTTTGGCAGTCCATACAAGATAACATCAACAGTCCATAGAGGTGGTCTGCAATAGGTTTGCAAACTGGAAATTTGTCCTAGGATTTTGCTGAGGTTGGTTTGCTAGTTTTTATTTTTATTTTGGGAGGATTTTTTTGTATACGGTTTTGGTAAATTTGTAAGTTTTTGAGAGGGATGAGTTTTCCCTCATAAATTTATGAATTTGACAATTTACATTACAAAAAATTCTATGTCTCAAGTGAATTGATGATTTATCTATGATCTTGTTGTTTCCGCTACTATAATTTTCTGTCAATAATTTCATTGATAATAACTAGAGTTTACTATTTGGTTCACTTGGAAGTAATTTTCATACACGAAATTAGTTTCATATGAAAAATTGGCATTTGTCCCATATTACACATTGCTCTCTAGATCTCATTGAGCATATATACATTATTTGATGTTCTATGTGAACTTTCCACTAATCTTCCTAATCCTTCCTTCCTTATTTCAAAATCATGAGAATTAAATGTGATATTGTGTTCTTCGTCACACATTTGACTAACACTAAGAAGATTGTGTTTCATACTATCAATGTACAAGATATTTTTTTTTTAGTTTTTCCATTAATGAGACTTTGAGGACCTTTTCCATCTATCCTTGCAGTTGCATCGCTTCCAAATGTCACACTCTCTCCGTTAACTTCTTTCAAAGTGAGAAACTTGCTCTTGTCACCTGTGATGTGGCTTGAGCATCCACTGTCAACATATCATTTGTTTCCTTTGTTTTGAACATGAAGGGAAGTTTTCACAAGCATAGATTCCTCCTTCTTCTACATCTCTTTTTCTTGCTTCCCTTTCCAAACTCCTATTAGTTCTTTCTTTTTTTTGACATGAATATTTTCTTCCTTGTTTTGTCTAGGAGTTTTCACAAGGTCACTTATACAAAAACATGCTTTGTACCCATAATGTTTTCATTTACAACATACAACATTGTAATCAAATAAAGGGGAAACTGAATTATAGTTTTTATTTGAGAATACATAAGCATTCATGTATTTGTTCTATACATGATTATTTCTTGTATGTGTTCTATAATTTATTTCTTTATGACCAAAATGATTACAACAAAATAAATAGAAAAAGAAAGAATTTTGGTACCAGTTCATGTGAGGTCACCTTGTAGGAAAATATATTTTGAATCTATCCTTGTTTTCCTTAGGAGAAATGCCAACTTTATGTGAAACATTATTTTCTTTTTTCTTGTTGTCTTCATCAATCGTGGAACTTTTGATTACATCAACATAGCTTTTATATTTTTCTTCATTTACTTTCTTTGATGGCCCTGTAGCTTCTGGATGTTCTTTGGTGGTCATCTGAGTCTTATCATAACCAAGAACCATCTTAATAAATGGTGACCTTTGATAGTTGATGATATGATCTAAGGTTTTGGCACTCTTTTCAAACTTCAAGCTTATGTTCAACTGAGCAGTTGAATTTTCCAAATCCTTTCTTAAGGAAACAAGTTTATCTTATAGATTCTCACACTTTTCTTCCTTTTCCTTCAGCTTAATTCTCACCGCTTATTTTATCCCTCTTGCCTCTTCTAATTGAACATTTAGGCTTATGATAATTTTTTTCTGATTCTTCAAGGTTTTGTGACATTTTGGCTTTTGAATCACGATCCTCTACTTCATATTTATGTAGTTTTTCATTTTGTTTCAAATTATTTTTCCTCAACTTCTTTATTTTTATTAGGGCACACATGATTTCTTCTTCAAAATCCACTTCTCCATCTGTTTCATTGTTTTCCTCTTCTTCTGAATCCATAATTTCTTTGTCTTCATCAATATTTGTTTCGATTTCCATAAAGACATTTTATTCTCTTTCACTACTCGAACTTCTTTAACTACTTTATTCAGACAAGTCGTTGGCCCCTTTTGAGTAGAGGATCTTCTTCTGCTTATAAGAGTTCTTATTATTTTCATTCTTTTCCTATTTGTGGATATTTTTGTGTTGACGATGTTTTCTCTTTACGTTATAGTCTTATTCATTATCACTACTTTCATTTTTCACATGTGGACACAACAAAAAAATGTTCTACTTTTCCACGGTTAAATAATTTAAAGGGAAACTTACCTTTGTATTTTCCAGATCCATTTTTTAGTTTTCTCATAAAATTTACTTCCTCTACGTCTAATTCACAGTCGAAACAATTGCTTTATTTTTTCTCCTTGTTATTCATCTTCTTTGAGGCTTTCAAAGTTGCTTCCATTTTTTATGGTTTTTCCTCTTTGATCCTCATTTCATAAACAATGAGGATCCCATGCAATTTATCCATTGTTAATTTATCTAGATCCTTTATTTCCTCGATGGTGGAAATTTTGGCATCAGATATTAAGGGGAGTGACCTTAGCACCTTTTGCAAAATAATTTGTTCTGCAACTATTTCACCAACTCCTCTAATGGTGTTGACAATTTCGTCCACATGAAGGATATAGGATGCAACATTTTCTTCATCTTTCATCTTCAGACTCTCAAAATTTCTTCTATGAGTTTGAAGCGTGTCCTTCTTGACCTTGTCATATCCTTCATGGATGTTTTCAAGTTTGTCTCAAATTTTGTTCGTTGATTTGCAGTGCATTACTTTGAAAAACTTTGATTCTGACATTCGGCACAAGATGGTATTCATGACTTTTGCATCTTTTTCACTATCCTTTTTCCTGGTCATGTCTATTGGTGGATTTTTTGGGGATATAGAACCAATTAGGATTGATTTCTAAATATCAAAACCAAGGGACATTACATATGTTCGTATACTTATACTCCATAAGGCATAGTTTTTTCTATCAAACAATGGAGCAATGTTTGTAAAGAAACCATCATGACCGACTGTTAGAAAAACAGGATCGCGGAGCAATAAAAAAAATTATGAAATAAAACACATAAGATACACAATAAAATAGAGACACAAATATACATGGTTCACCCAGCGTGGGCTACATCCACCAGAGAAATTTATAGGTCCTTCCTTTATTATTATCCAACAAAGTGAAGTGATACAACCTACAACATGTCTATTATAACTTCCTCTTTTTTCTCTCGCAGTCTCCTCTCTCAGAATACAATAATCACACTCATAAGGAGTCATAATAAAATTCCCTCATAAAATAGGGTTTCCTTCTAAGGAAAAAAACCCTAACATAACTTCTATCGTCAGGTATGTGACCTTATAATGAATGGTCCAGATTGACTACGAAATTATAATATTTTACAAGGAAATTTTCCCAAAAAACATGTCGCTCCCCCAAACCCCCGACCGAAGGGGGTAGACATACCTGCATATAAATTAAGGAGATAATCAGGCTCCATAACCAACAATATCCCCTTTGGAGACTGATCACAATAACTCCATTATTGCAGTACCTGCTAGACTATACTCCACCTTGGACCTAGAAAATTTATCATCATCACCTTCATGCTTGAAGACCAATTGAAACTAAGTAGGAACTCATTTTCTCCCTGGTTAGTACATTTGTTAACATGTCTGCAAGATTTTGGCTAGCATGTAAATTTTCCAACTTCAAATGCCCATCTTCCAAGAAGGATCGTATGAAACGGTACATGAGTTGTATATGCTTAGTATTCAAATGGAAGGCTAAGTTCTTTGCAAAATGAATGGAACTCTCACTGTCACAGTACAAACTTCTATTTTTCTTCTTCTTTCCCAATTCCTCCATAAACCTTTGTAACCAAATCATATGTATACTAGCCTTTGTAGCAACAACATACTCTGCTTCTATTGTTGAAAGTGCAACAATGTTTTGTAGTTTCAAAATCCAACTTATTAGTGTTCCACCTATAGTAAAAACATACCACATGGTGCTCCTCCTGCTATCTTTATCACCTGCCATATTTGAATCAACATATCCTTGTAGAAAAATTTATGAACCTCCTAAACATAATGCATGAGTAGGAGTACCTCTCAAATACCTGAGAATCCACTTTACTTCCTCCCAATGTTCTTTACCTATATTGTTCATATACCTTCTCACAACTACCACTACATGTGCAATATCTGGTCTTGTGCAAACCATCACATACATCAAGATGCCCAATGCTGATGAATAAGGGACCCTGGACATGTATTATATCTCCTCATGTGTCTTGGGACATTTTTCCTTAGTTAATTTGAAATGGATGGAAAAAGGTGTACTAATTGGTTTTACATTATGCATTTAAACCTCTCCAACACCTTCTCTATGTACTCACCTTGAGACAATGTTAATTTGCAATTTTTCTTGTCTCTTATTATTCTCATACCAAGGATTTTATTTGCATCACCCAAATCCTTCATCGTAAATGAGTTAGTTAATTTATTCTTGAGCACATTTACATCTTTCATATTAGACCTTGCAACAAGCATGTCATCTACATACAATAGCAACATAACATAGCTTCCATTTTATAACCTTTTAAAATAAACACAGTTATTAGAATAACATCTACTATAATTGTATTATGTCATAAACTTGTCAAACTTCAAATACCACTGCCTTGGATCTTGATTTAGGCCATACAAGCTCTTCTTCAACCTGCATACCAAATTCTCCTTTCCTTTGACCTCATACCCCTATGGTTGTTGCATATAAATCTCTTCCTCCAAATCCCCATGAAGAAAAGTTGTTTTTACATCTAATTGTTCAAGATGAAAATATTCTACTGCCACAAGACTTAAAATATTCCTAATTGAAGTCATATTAACAACATGAGAAAATATTTCATCAAAATCTATACCTTTCTTTTGTGCAAAGCCCTTTACAACAAGTCTAGCCTTGTACCTATTTTTTCCTCCATCTTTTTCCTTCAACCTGTAAACCCATTTATTCTGCAATGCTTTTTATCCTGTAGGAAACTAAACCAAGTCCCAAGTCTGGTTATTTACCAAGGATTCCATTTCCTCTTTTATTCCTTGCTCCCACTTCTTTTTAGTTTCTACCTGCATTACCTCTTCATAACCTTTTGGTTCACCAAAATCAGTCAACAATAAATAATACAATGAAGGAGAGTATCATTCAAGGGGTCTACTTAACCTAGTAGATATTCTAACAACAATGGAAATATTTTGAGGTACCTTCTACTCTTTTTGTTGTGTATTTTGATTTTTTCGTATCTTTGGCATTTCTTTTTCAGTAATCTCATCAAGCACTATGTATTCTGGTTTTCATTTTTCGTGTTTCTTTCCCTGCAACTGATCTATGTACATGACCTTCTCATTGAATATGAAATATCTACTCCTAATGATTTTGTGATTTTCATAATCCCATAAGTGATAACCAAAATCATTAACATTGTATCCAATAGAGGTACACTTCTTGGATTTTGCCTCAAGCTTTGTTCTACTTTCTTTATCAATATGGACAAATGATTCACAACTGAAACTCATAAAAAAAGAGTAATTTACCTTTTTACCTGTCCATACCTCCTCTGGAATTCCCCCATCCAAAGATCTTTAAGGTCCTCTTTTTATTAAGTAAACAAAAATATCTATAGTATCTACCTAGAAATGTAAGGGAAACCCAGCATGGAATCTCATACTCCTTGCACGCTCCATGAGTAGTTTACCTTTTTACCTGTCCATGCCTCCTCTGGAATTCCCCCATCCAAAGATCTTGAAGGTCCTCTTTTTATTAAGTAAACATAAATATCTATAGTATCTACCTAGAAATGTAAGGGGAACCTAGCATGCAATCTCATACTCCTTGCACGCTCCATGATTGTCTTATTCATCCTTCTGGACACACCATTTTCTTGTGGTGTTCTTGGAACTGTTTTCTCTCTATGAATCCCATGGTATGAACAATAATAATAAAACTCCTTCTTTCAATATTCGCCTGCATCATATGGTCTAAGAAATTTCAACCTTTTCCCTATCTCATTCTCAACCAAAGCTTTCCATTTCTTAAAAGTATCAAAAACATCATATTTTTGTCGAATGAAATAAACCCAAGCTTTTCTAGTTGCATCGTCAATAAAAGTAACATAATAACGAGAGCCACCAAGAGATGATACCTGAGTTGGTCCCCATACATCTGTATGCAAAAGATCTAACCTGTCACTCTTATTTTCTTTTTTTGACTCTGATAAATATGACTCTCTTCTATTTTCCATAAACACAGTGCTCACATAAATCCAAATCAATATGTTTAAGATATAGAAACAAATTTCTTTTGTGAAGTATCGGCATCCCCTTCTCACTCATGTGTCCAAACCTATGATGCCAGAGTGTTGTATCCACTCTTGTAGAATATAAAGAGACAAAATATTCAGTATTACCAATACATAAATACAATGTACATGCCTTCTCTCTTTTTTCTATCACCAATGATCCTTTGGTGACCTTCCATGCCTTATCTGTAAATATAGATATTCATCCTTCACTTTCCAACTGCCCTATTGAAATTAGATTTTCCCTTAGATCTAGAACATGTATTACCTCTTTCAACAACCATTGGTTTCCATTCTTTTTATTTATTTGTACCTTACCCATTCCAAAACTTTTGCATGGTGCATCATCACCCAAATGAACCTATCCAAAATCATCTTGAACATAATCTAGAAAATGATTCCTATTG
>ML809648.1:108559-119794 GCA_009831015.1 Picea engelmannii | reverse complement strand
TTTTCCTTTCTTAAGTCAACTTAAAAATATAACTTTTAACTTCTTGACTTTCCCCCCTTCAGTGTGAGACTATGACCTAGTGGGGGTGCCCAGGCCACTGAGTCTCCTCATCACCTCTCTAAGAGGTGGGGGACATTAAAACACTCCGCTAGGTGAACTTGTGGGAGACTAAGTGCTCTAAGGAATAAGGCCCCCGCCTTATTGCATTCCCCTTAGAATCGTCGTGAGCGACTGTCGCAGTCTGCCCTCATGGCATCGTGGATCCTCTCGAACTAGGTAATCGTTAACCTACAGTTTGAGCCACGACGAGAGTGCTAGTAGGCTGTGGCAGGGTTGTTGTCCACACCTCTCCCTCAAACTCTTTGGAAATTGTGTGTGTGGCCCCTTTACTCCATATGTGAGTCTGGTCGGCAAGCTATCGTCAGCCTACATCATCAACAATCGTATCAGAACATGTCCACATCATATCATCAAATCAAATATACTAAAATCACAGTAAACAATCAACCCAAAGCACACTCCCTGACTCGATCCAGAGTCCAAGGGGTCCCGTCGATGCCTTTGCATCCTCAAGGTCAAAAACCCATGAAATCTTAGATCTGAGTTTGCAATTAAAATTTAAAAGGAAACCAATGGAAGTCCACGGTTCATATTGTAGTTAATTTACACAAAGACCATCCACATTCTCCTTTAACAGATCACATTTCAATAAAATTGATAGTGACTTAGTTAAATTAAATTCCAGAGCTGCTCTCCATTCACAGCGACTTGACGATAGTCTAAAATCAAGACATTTAAATCTACTGCGACCACAAAATTTCAACTTACGGATTCGAAAAGAATACAATGGTCCACCAATCGACTTTTCAATAAGAATTTTGTAAAAACACCAACGATAATAAAAAATCGGGTTCACGATATTATTACAATGTCCATACCCATTTGAATTTTCTGGAATGGAAATGATATTACACGATCCAATGAATTATACATTCAAATCGTAATTTGATAGACAATGAACCCGCCAATTTAGATTAAAAAAAAAAAAAAACTTATGATACGACGACCATGATGGAATAAACTCATGGATTATAAATTTTTGCAGCGACTCAATAAGAACTAACTCCAGAATATGCAATTAGTTGTAGCCTTCAAGAAAATGCTAATATCCAAATACAACACAATTAAGCGGTTACAATTAAATTTCTAATAAGAAAACTTTCTTTTGTTGCAATTACAATTTTTAGAAATAAAAATACCGGAACCGAATGAAGATGGTGGGTTGAGGATGTCCTCCAACGTCTTGCACTCCTCCTCTTCTCTCGCTTTCTAATCATAGGGACTTCACCAGTACCTCCCATTCAATGATAGGGGTACTCTTGTTCCCCCTTATCCCCCCGAGCCGCAAAGAGACCACACACAAGAAACCAACAAATGATAGCTCCAAGGCTTGCCTCGCAAGGAAGAACTTCCACTCTTTCTTCAAACTTGGTATCCCAAATCTCTCAAGTAAAACACGGTCTACAAAATTTTGGCAGCATGACATTACCAAGAATAAGTGAGGTCGATTTCCCTTCTACCGCATTTGTTTTATAGAAAAATCTTCAATGACACATATCCTCATGCACAATTAATTATAATTTTTTTTTAATTTAATTAGTATTATTCACCCACACACTTGTCACCCTCTCCCAAAGTTGCACAAGAAATTATCATTTTTTATTTATTTAAAAATCCAATTTCCCTCACATTTCCCAATGTGTTCCTATTTTCTCTCTTACTTGTCCCTTTGTTCCCCAAATTCTCATTTAATGAGTGTTCCCTAACTAGATATTAGTTAGAGTTAGATTATGAGTCTTCTTCTAGTTAGACTTAGTGGTAGTTTGTCTCAAGATACGTATTCTATGTGTATACCCATTCTCTCATGTTTTATTTCTTTCTATTTTAAAATCCATTTTATTAATTTCATGCATACATGTGCAATTTATCCATTCTTTTAAATTTTTATTTAACTTCTTCCTAAAGTTTAAATTTATTTTAAATCCTTTTAATTTATTTAATATTTTAACTAGTCTCTTAATTAAACTTAGAATTGAACTTAGTCTAGAACTTGGGCTTAGACTTTTGTTAGGCTTTATAATTAATAATGTATTGTTTAATTAATTATTTTGTTCTAACAAGGTCTAATCACTTCAATGTTTTCTAGGCCATCTAGATTTATTGATTCAAGTTTTTAATTACGTGACGTGCCCATCAAGACGCACCTCCGTGCTCCAAGGGTGCCACTCGTCTTATACTTGTTTTGGAAGTTTGTCTGACCCTTGGAGTCAACAATCCACTCGTTCGACCTTGTGAGAGACTAAGGGATTCTAAGGAATAAGGAATATGCCTTATTGTACGTCCCTTAGAAATATTCGTGTGCGACTGACTCAGTCTGCCCTCACGACATCGTGGAACTCTCGAACTAGGTAATCGTTAACCTACCGTTCAAGAAACGGTGAGAGTGCTAGTAGGCTGTGACATAGACGCTGCCACACCTCTCCCTCAAATGTCTAGCTTCTGTGCATGGCCCCTTTACTCCTTATGTGAGTCAGATTAGCAAGAATCGTCAAGCCTGCATCCACTGACAAAAATAGTGTCAATAATCCATATACATAAATCATACTGTAATCAATCATATATCACATGTGTGTAAAATGAAGTAGTCAATAAAAATACAATCCACTTCTTGACTCAATCCAGAGTCCAAGGAAGTCCATCGATGCCATCAACATCCATAACCTGGCATGTGTCCTGTACACTTAGGACAACTCGTCAATAGTATCTACCAATATATTATATATCAAAATAACAATAAGTCACAACACATCATCATCACCATATATAACCCATAATCAAAGAGAAATCATAATATACCATAACTGGATCATTTGCACGCAAGTGTCATTAAAGAATATGTCAATAAAAGTGGGCCCAGTAGAGCGGGATGTTACATAGAAGTTTTGTTAATATGTGCTTAATGATATTATGTGTACTACCATATTCAATCAACATTATTACATTCTATTTCTTGATATAGCTCCGTACCTTGAGAGTTTGTGGAGCTCTAATGCATGCAAAAGTATGACAAGATATGGTGGGAATAATCTTTGTTGGTTTTAGACCTTGAGAATGTTTTAGATATTATTCTTCTTTCTCTTCACAATCTATGTAAAAGGGATTTTTTCTCACCATACTTATACACCTTATTGTAATTTTTATTACAATTGAAACATAGACCCCTTGCGCTTCTTTCATCCATTTGTTGAGGTGTCAACCCTGGAGGTTGATTGAGGTTAGTATAGACAATATTGTGATAGATATAGGTGTTAATGATGTAGTATACCTGGAATAGTTAATAAAACAAACAAATATATTGTGCAAGTAATAGGAACATCAAATATAGAGCATAAATATAATATTGTTACCACATAAAGCTTAGTTCACTTGCCTCTTCGAGGGGGCAACCTCCAAATGAGAAAATCTCTCTTACAATAATCCTAAACAACTTACAATGGAGAGATGCATTATTTAATTATAGTTCACAACCAAAAATACCATGGGACAATACCAAGGGCCAATACAACGTGCCAGTACCATGGGTTATCCATAACTAATTTATAACATTCCACTAACCAACCTCCTAACTACCTGTGGTCCCGATAATAGTGAGGGTTGACCACTTATTACAATGACAAATAACTAATGACTAACTACGAGGGGTCAGGGATGGATCCTAATATGCCCCCCCTTCAAAAGCAGTCGTGTCCTCAAGTCTGAAGATGCAGAAACTGTTGCAGGATGGTATCTGGTTCCCACGTTGCATCCTCTAGAGATGTGTCCTTCCATTTGATCAACACTTATTTGATAGTGTGGCCCCATAGGTGACGCTCTCGCATGTTGAGGTCATATTTGGGCTGCAACCCAATGGAGCCTTCTTCATCTAGTTTAGGTAGGATGGTTTGAATCCAACAATTATGACCCACCACTTTCTTCAAATAGGAAACATGGAACACCAGATGTATTTTGGAGGTAGCTAGAAGTGCAAGTTTGTAGGAAATTGGACCAATGCCTTTGAGAATTTGATAGGGGCCATAAAATTTGGGTGCTAATTTGTGATGGCTTGATCTCGGAGCAATGTTTGCTTGTAAGGTTGGATTCAGAGAAACGCTCGATCCCTCTTGGAAAACCCTTTTGGAGCGTTGCTGGTCAACTTGTTGTTCCATATGATTTTGGGCCAAGTGGAGGTTTTCCTTTAGAGCCGCGAGAGTAATTTCCCTACCTTGCAACAACTTATCAATAGCTTGGACCTTTTGTGTGTCTAGAAGATAGGAAGTTATTGTAGGGGGTTGTGGGCCATACATCGTTTCATATGGTGTCATTTCTATGGTTGTATGATAAGAAGTGTTGTACCACCATTCTTCTAGCGGTAACCATTGCACCCACTGATGTTGTTTGTTTGAAACAAAACAACGCAGATAATTTTCCAAACACTTATTGACCACTTCTATTTGGCCATCTGTCTGTGGGTGGTATGTTTTGCTCATGTTCAATTGTGTGCCTTGTAATTTGAACAATTCCTGTCAAAAGGTGTTGGTGAATGTCGGGTCATGGTCGGATACAATGGATGTGGACATGCTATGCAACTTGAAAATTTGATCAATGAAAACTTGTGCAACTAGAGTTGTCGTAAAAGGGTGTGGTAAGGCACAAAAATGTGCATACTTGGAGAGGAAGTCGACCACTACCATTATGTCTGACTTGTTACCTGCTTTGGGAAGACCCACTATAAAGTCCATGGAGATGTCAGTCCAAACATAAATTGGAATGGGTAACGGTTGGAGAGCTCCGGGTGTCTTGACAGTTTCCCCTTTATGGCATTGACAAATATCACATTCGGTGACAAAGGTGAGGATATCCTTCTTCATACCTTCCCAAAAAAAAGAGTGGCGAGCATGAGCATAGGTATTTTGGAAGCCCGACTGACCTACAAGAGAAGAAGAATGAAACTCATTTAAGATCCTTGGATTGAGTGTTGAATCCAGATAAAAAACCAAGCGATCCTTATATTTGAGTACATTGGCTTGCCAAGTATAGTCAGTGTGAGGACTAGTATCAGTTTGAATCCGCTGAATTATCTGGGAGATAGTGGGATGGGAGAGCCATTCACGTTGAACTTCATCAATCCAATGAGGGATTGGTAAGTATATAGAAAATATGGAACCTTCATCTTCATATTTTATGGACAACACATCTACCACAACATTATCTTTTCCTTTCTTATAGATGATCTGATAATCATAGCCCAACATTTTGGTTAGCCAATTATTTTGTTCTGGGGATGACAACCTCTACTCAAGGAAATACTTGAGACTATGGTGATCGGTTTGATCTGAAAAAGACACCCAAATAGATACAGTCGCCAAGTTTTCACAACATGGATAATGGACATCATTTCCTTTTCATATGTATATTTTCCCAAATTGCGACCACTCAAAGCTTGGCTAGTGAAAGAAAGAGGTCGACTGTCTTGGGTGAGAACTGCACCAATGCCAGTGCATGAGGCATCCAACTCGACAACAAAAGTTTTGTTAAATTCGGGGACTGCTAATACAGGGGTAATACACATTTCATGCTTCAAATCTAGGAAGTCCTGCTCTACTGCAGTGGTCCACTAAAATGCATTCTTCTTAAGAAGGTTCGTCAATGGACGAGAATTTTTTCCATAATGGTGGAAAATTTTCTTGTAATATCTAGTGAGGCCAAGGAAAACTCAAAATCTTTGCAAGGTCTTAGGACGTGGCCAATATTGCATTGCTTGAATCTTGTTGGGGTCCACGCATACTCAATCACGACTGGCAATGTGTCCCAAGTATTCGACCTCACTTGCCCCAAAGGAACACTTGGAATTTTTGACAAACAATTGATGGTATCGTAACAATTGGAGTAATTTGTCCACATGTTGAAGATGGGAATCCCAAGTGTGGATGTAAATAAGAATGTCATCAAAGAAAAAAAGAACAAAATTTCGAAGGTATGGCTTCAAGAGTTTATTCATGAGACTTTGGAAGGTAGAGGGAGCATTGCAAAGCCCAAAAGGCATTACCAAGAACTCATAATGGCCTTCATGAGTTATGAAAGAGTCTTCAGAATATCTGCTTCCTTCATTTGAATTTGGTGATAACTGGAGCGAAGATCTAATTGGGTGAAAAAACAAGCACCCTAGAGCTCATCCAACAAATCATCAATTAAAGGAATGGAAAATTTATCCTTAATGGTCAATTTATTAAGGGCGTGAAAATATGGACACATGGGCCAAGAACCTTCTTTCTTTAGGACCATTACAACCGGGGATGAGTATGGGCTCGTACTTGGGCGAATTACCTCGACTTCCAATAATTCCTGCACTATTTTTTTTGTTTCATTTTTTTGAGAAAAGGGGTACCTATAGGGGTGTACATTGGGGGTTGACTATTAGGAAGGAGAGGGATGTTGTGATCATGCTCACCTCGACATGGGGGTAATTCTGTGGGTATCTCAAAAACCTAATGGTGCTTGTCCAGGACGAGTTGCAGGTTGGGATGGATTTTTGAGGATGATGGCTCTTATACCTGGATGGAATTAAATTGGTAAATAACCACATGATGACCTTTCTTCAAGAGTTTCTCCATTTTGTGAGAGATGATAATTTATGGGGACCTAGCATGCAAGCCACATAAAGTATAGGTGTGAGCCTCTTGAGTAAATTGTATATATAATTCCTCATAATCCATGGTAATTGGTCCCAAAGTGCGTAGCCATTCAACACCCAAAACAATATCACAACCACCCATGGAAATGGAAAACATGTGAGTCTTTAGGGTATAATCACCCATTTGTAGTTTGACATTCTCATAGTGACCCCCACATTTCATTGTACCACCATTAGCTATGAGAATTTGAAAATTCAAAATTGGTCAAATAAAACAATTGGCATCCTTAGTGACCCAACAATGAATAAAATTGTGGGTGTTGCCACTATCAATCAACACTACTACCGACTGATGTTTGATGTAGCATTTGATCTTTAATGTCCGTGGAGCATAAATACTAGCAAGGGCATGGAGAGATATGATAGGTTCTCCCAGTTCCACAGGAGGTGCAATGGTTTACGAGAGGGGCAGAGTGGGCTCAGTATCCTCTGGATCGGGGGCCTTATCTGACATTCAGTCATCTGATCCATAAATATGGAAGAACTCTTGTTCACGACATCTATGTCCTGGCACATATTTTTCATCAAATTAATAACAAAGCCTTTGTTTCCTACGTTCTTCCATTTCTATTGGAGACACTTTTTGAACCTTCAAGGTTTGAGTGGGAGCAATGTTAGCCCATGGATAAGGACAATCGAGGAATGAAGGATGAAATGGTTTGGACTGAAGAATGGTCTCAACTTCTAATGCTAATTTTCTATCCCGCAACCAAGTAATAGGATGATGCATGGAAACATGAGCACATATCGCCTCCTTTAAGACACTTACGAAAAATTCAAGACATAATTCATCAAATAAGCCCTCAGTTCTGATAAACAACTATTCAAATGCTACAATGAAATAGATGACTGACATTGTTTGTTTCAGCTTGGTGAGGCACCCCAAATAATGAGATTCCCGATCAAAACATGCACAAGCAACTTTGGTGAACATGTTCTAATTGGGATGGCCTGGATATCATTTCTTATGCCACTTCCACCATTACCAGTGTTGTTGATCTAAGTACCGAATGTCTACATGGAGTTTGGTCTCATCAATCTTAATATTATGGAAGGAGAAGTAGTGTTCTAGTTGGGAGACCACCCATCTGGGTCAAATCCATCAAATATATGCATCTCCACTTCTGGTAGCTTATTCCAAGAGTTGTGAGAACCCCAAGGAGAGTGGGAATGATGAGTATTCTCATAATGAGGAGAATGAGGGGCTTCAAAGTGGTTCTCTATTTTCTTACCCTTGTCAAGCAATCCAAGATGTTGGGTAATGGCGTTCAAGTTGGTCTTGATGTCATCTATGTTTGAAAAGTGCTTCTCGAGTTGGCTAAGGTCCCCCAGGGTCTGTTTGATCTTAGAGACATCGTGATGTAGTTTTTTTACCTTATTGTCCCATTCTTCAGCAGTCTGAGAGTGGGTGGATGTAGTGCTCATTGTGAAAACTTAAGGAGAGTGCTACCACAATTATCAGCATAAGATAAGAAGTGTGATGGACTAAGTTGAAAATAAGGGAGTCGGAAAGGAGATCGGGTCCAAAAAAAAATCTTAAAATTGATAGGGATCACTGCGACCAGGGAAGAAAAAGGAAGCCAATGGGATAGGTTGTAAACAAGGGGTAAGAGGGTCAAGTTCACAAAAAGGCTTAAAAATGATAGGTATCACTGCAATCAGGGACAAAATAGAAAGCCAATGGGATAGGTCTCAAATAAGGGTGTTTTCAATCTCATACTTTTTTCTCCTGCGGAGTTATACTCCGAGCTGAATAATTTTGCAGTGTCAAAATATCCAAATTCTCAACAGGAAGAAAGATGTAGGAATTTCACAACGAGAATGCAAAAGGCTAGGTTGCGCGACAATGGATCTTGTTTGTGCTCTTTCAACATTGTTCTTTTTTTGTTCTGTGTCTTTCCCAAGGGTTACAATTTGTTTCAGGGTATCTACAGACAAGGGTTTTCCCTATGCTATAACACTTTGATATACATGAGGGGTCAACAGTAGTACTCGACCCAATATCTCAGGGCACCAACTAAGGAGGCTCGACAGTACCCTTAGTCATACTACCCGATTACCCAGGTACTAGAGAGTACTTCTCGATTGTTGTTCTCAGTGACACTATAGCAGTCAGGCGACCTATCGATTAAGCTAGGCGGGTTCCAGGATGCCTAGGGCCAGTCCGTGCAGAGGTGTTGTCTGATGCGCCACCACTCAAAGGGTTACCAATAGGGGTTACAAGGGTGGCTAACAAGTGTGTGCTTGAAAACCACTTATATTTCTTGCGTTTATGCTTCCCCAACCACATATTTTTGCGCTAAATGCCAACTATATGTGGTTTATCAACGTTGGAACACGTCGCTACCCTAGAAAAAAGATTTTCCCACACTTCCTGCCCAGGAAAGTGCTTTGATACCACTTGTATTATACTTGGAACAATTAACAAAACAAACAAATATACTACACAAGTAACATGAACATCAAATATAGAGAAGAAATATAATATTGATACCACATAAAGCTTAGTTCACTTGCCTCTTTGAGGGGGCAACATCCAAATGAGCAGAGCTCTCTTACAATAATTCTCAACAACTTACAATGGAGGGATGCATTCTTTAAATACAATTCACAACCAAAAATACCATGGGCCAATACCAAGGGCCAATACCATGTGTTATCCATAACTAATTTATAACATTCCACTAGCCAACCTCCTAACTACTTGTGGTCCTGATAATAATGAGGGTTGACCACTTATTACAATTACAACTAACTAATGACTAACTACAAGGGGTTAGGGACAGATCCTAACAAATGATGACCCTTCTAGTAGCCATATATTTACCTTCAACTCTCTTTGCCACATTGAAATCCTTATCCAAGGATTTAGGCTGAAAGAGACATCCCATGTGGAGTGTTCCCACTTAATACACCCATAAACAGATCCATCAATTTATCCTCTAGAATATCCTTCTCATTAAGACTCAACTTCTAAAATGGTTGAATGGACTTGTAAATGAACCTTTTTCCCCGAGGTTTATCAATTAACTAAAAAATGGTATCGCTCAAACTATACCATAATATGCTACTAGTTCTTTAGTAAAGATGAACTAAGAGACAATGGTGTCCTTTTGCAACCACAAAGCCATCTGTGTCACAAAAAATGATCAAGTTTTAATATAAATATGTGATCATTATCTTTTGTAAAGTTTGCGCTTTGTGTAAATCGAAATGGATAGAGATAGATGAAGGAGGCTTAGGCTTGTGTGTGGGGGGAAGCCTTCATAGTAGAAGGATTTATAGAAAATTGCATCGATGAAACTAAGGGTTGAGACTTATGCTTAAAAGAGTATGGAGTCGAATCATGCCCATGAAATTGCACAAGATTGCCATCATTCTATCCAACCAAGGACATATTGGGAGAAGGTTATAATCAACCTCAACATCTAGGACAAAGAACTAAGTCAAAACAATTTTGAATACAAGTGTTGATACCAAGTCCACTGCCCCGACAAGCTTGGTTTCATATTTTTTGAATACTTGGATTTGTTGAATCCCTTATGACACTTATGATGGCAATTTTGAATTGTCTCCATAAGTAATTTTGGAAGTTGTTTTTTAGAAGTCGTCATAAAAAAAACCTTTTAGCAATAGTTCAAAACCATTGTGAAAATTACCTTTAACAGAGACTTCTAGAAAATCATTGCCAAAAGTCACCCTTTAAATACAATTATAATTACATTTAAAAGCACTCTGATGAATACGGTTATAACCAAAGTTAAAAGCACTCCAATGAATTTTTTTTAAGGATGATTATTGACCACTATGAAAAACACTTTTGGCAAGGTTTCATAAACCATTGCTAAAATATTTGTTTTGTTAACTACAATATTTTTAGGGGAAACTTTTTTAGTGATAGATATGCATAACAACACCCATAATGCTAATTTTAGTGACTATATAAAGATTTATAATATTGGCTATATAATCATATATGGTTAACTATATGGCTTTTAAAAGGGATTATATTGTTGACTAAGCTCTTTTGAATCTAACATTTTTGAAGTTGGAAAACATTAAAACATAATGTCTAAAACATAATGTCTAAATGTTTGAATATATGCATTTTTAACTCCATACAAAGTTGTGAAACCACAAAAATACACAAGACATGTGATGTATCTACTTGAGCATTGCATAAAGTCTTTTATCACTTTTATTCAAAACATGTTATCTGTTTGTATTCATTTTTTAATTAATAATTATTCACCTTATAAAATCATATCAAGCTTTTAATGAGTGATCGATATATAAGTCATTCCATCGACACTCGCTTAATGTTATATCGAAATACTTTCTACCAATAAAAGTATTTCGATGTTTGTATTGCCTTTTAAAATTCATTTGCATCTCTTACCTGCCATACATCTCTTCATATCGTAGATGACATGGAGAATGTATAA
>ML809648.1:96845-107869 GCA_009831015.1 Picea engelmannii | reverse complement strand
CCCAATGTTTTATTATTATAACCTAAGTTTGCTTGACACAATGCAATTTTTCAATGTGAGATAACGTAAGTTTTCATCTAATGCAATTCAATTTAAATTTATTGAAACTATTTGTCAGGTGGTATTTAAATAGACTATAATAGTACACTTTGAAAAATGATCAGTTCCTTAAATAGATTGTTAGTTCCTTAAATAAACTGACAATACCGCCTATCGCTCTATTATTCACCGCCTAGTTTTATAAATAGATTGTCAGTGCCTTAAATAAACTAACAACCGACAATCGCTACCGCTTATCGTTCTATTATTCACCGCCTTCTGTAGATGCACAATCTCTATGTTTTCTTTCTTATATACTTTGATATTCACCGCCTTCCATAGTTACTTTTTTATTCAACGCTTTCCATAGATTTTGTCTGTTTCCAATATACAATTTCTTGCATAATAGAGGTTGATTGCTTTGCTTTTCTCCTGAACATATCGTTCATTTCTCACGTCTTCTCTATTTGATGAACTCAATAGATGAAAAAGAAGAAAGCACTCTAAGATTTCATTCATTCCTTGTTGATGGCTTGTTGTGGAGATAATCAATGATTGTATCTTCAACCCTACAAACAATTACACAGGGATAAAAAGACAGGTAAATATTATTCTAAATTAAGCTTCACCATTTCAATTTTTTCTGTTATTTACATCCATTGATATGTAAATTATATACTATTGTACAAGTTTAGGAGAAATAATAAATGTATAACATATTCAACCATGGGATTTGTTGAGATAATACAATGGATGTTTACATATGCCATTTTAGTTTTTTTCCAAATTAGACGAGCTCCTGGAGGCTGCCCTACTATTGTACGATGAAGGAATCAATATTTCTTCCACTCAATCCAATGGATGGACAGAAGAAAAGGTTTTTGGTGTTCGTTTCAGTAAGGATCAAAGTAACGATGTAAGGAGGACCAACATTTCCGTAAGAAGGAAAAACAAAGGGTTCTCCCGGAGCAGGAGTTGCTCCATTGGTAGTTTCGGTAATTGACACCATTAAAATAAATATCCAACCTAGATTCTGCTAGGGAGAACAAACAACACATGCTAAAAATCTAGTAAGCAAGCAAGCAAACAAAAACTTCTCAAAATGAGCACAGTAGTTGGTGATGAAATCCAACGTTGCGGGAACAAAGTAAGAAGGGGTTGAGATAGAGTGGGTGGAAAAGTTACATTGACGACCTTCTTAACGGACTTACACCCTGGTGCAAGCTCCCACACATAATCGTGGGTATACTCTCCAAGGAGCCCGAGTGAGTTTGGCCAACGTCGATTCCAGGTACCGTGAAGACTTGCCCCTCCACAATCACCTTGTGTAAATACCCTAAAGAGATAGGCCACTAAAGTTACCAACTACAACAATGATGCATGGAGAAACAATTGGCAGTCCGATCCACGCGCAGGGGCAGGGTATCTAGACCGAAATCAACTTGAAAGGCTTCCACTCATCATTGTGGGTATACCTTCAAGAGACCCCCATAATACACACAATCTCTACACCAAGACCAACAAAGCAGGGTGAGTAACTCTGCTAGTCTTAATGTGACCTCGTGATTGACCCTTGTGTGAGAAGGGCTTCCCAGGACAAAATGCAGCAATTGGATTTCACCGCTCCCTAACACAAGATCCTATGTTTGTTTGCAACTTTGGAAAGTTATCTTTCACGCCTATTCCAAAGCCCTACAACTAATCTAATGTAGGTTTGCTACCAAAAAATGTAAAAATGTCTAATCAATTTTTAGTTTAGCGCTTGGTTTTTAAAGCTATTGTTACTCAAAAGGAAAATGGTGTGGACAATATGGTGTTTTGACCGACTCGAAAGTTATGCAAAGAGATGAAGATGCAATCTTTTCATTTCTATGAAATCTATGCTATGAGAAGGAGAAAACATTCATCATTACAGATGCACAATGTCCCAAAATATCAAAAAACATGCAATTACGCTACTTCAAATGCAAGCTAGTTTCACGACCCAAAAGCAAGAATGCATTCAAAACAATTAGAACTGAAAGAAAACAAGTAGAATATTGTTCTAACAAGAACTCAGTCAAGGATCCTAAAACCAACAAGCATCCAAGGAGTACAATGAAATGTAGAGAAGAGTCTAAGAAATGATAGGGAGAAAAAGAAAACACTCAAAATTGTCTCGACAAAAACACAGCTAGAAAAATAAATTTTATGTTTCTAAAAGAGGCTTCAAGATCTAATCAATAAAAAAGAGAGTGAAAAGAATAAAAAACCATCAAGAAACAATCCAAACCACTCCACAAACCAACCACAAAGACCGGGTAAAAAATTCCACAAAACAGGTTGAAAAAATGTGAGTAAAAGAAGACAATTTCAATCAAAAAAGACATTAGCGCTCCCCTAGAAGGGTGCACAGAGTGCTGTAACGCCCCCTAAAACATTGTAGGGGAGTGCTGGCGCTCTGGTATGGCCTACAGGGGGGTGTTGATGCTCCCAGAAACCCATAAAAATGCCCAAAAATGCACAAAAAACTCAGCCATAATGCTTGAAAATTGGAGAATTTTCTAGCGAAGGTGGGAGAAGGTTGTTGGATGATGAAAAACCAGGAATTGCTTGGGAGAAAGACCTCAAATATCAAATGGAATGGTGCAAAATATCTCTGAATATCCTTACAATTTTTTTTTCACTCAGTCAGATAAATGAGAAGAAAACGACAAATTGACTCTATATCGTCAAAGACAAAGAGTTATTCAAAGTAAGGAAGAAAAAGATGTCACAAACCCAAAAAAAGCATCATGAATTCTCAGAATTCAAGGTGTTTGATACCCAAACAAGGATACATTAAGGTGATGAGAACCCTAAGCAAATGCAAACAAGAAAAAATGGATTCAGAGGCTAAACTCCTGCAATATCTTAAACGTAAAGATGGAAACGCTCTGGTGTAAGGGGCACCAGAGCGTTCCAACACTCTGCGAAGGCTTGGCAGGGAGTGCTAGCTCTCTGATAGTAAGGGCAGGGGAGCGCTAGGCTTCAAAAAGTTCAGAAAAATACCCAAAATTCCAAAAATTCAAGCAAGTTCAGAAATCCAAAGTGTATGGGATAAAATGAAGGGTCAATCAACAAATCTAAGAATCAAGGAAACAATCTGGAGAAGGTCAAGAAGTGGGCAAAGGGCCAAAACAAGATCTAGGAAAGGAAACAAAAATCAGAGCTCCTCCCCAGTGGAGTCGCCAATTTCTGTTACAGGTGAATTCCCCTGCGGACAAGTGGATTCCCTCTTGGTCTCTAGACCCCTAAGACCAAGACAGAAAGGGTGCTATCATTGGTCACTGACATCGTTTTAGATCTAATCAAGCTAAGGTATGAAGAGGAAGAAGGAAAGTATGTACCTTTTTAATGGCGTTCGTCCTTGAAAAGTTCAAGTTGAGCTTCAAACCTAATCTCCTCGATAGGTCTTGTAGAACAAACAAAGATACAACGAGCTTCCTATTCTATTGAGATTAACTCAAATACAGATCTATCTAGTGAAGACAAGCTCATGTGGATCAAACATAAACTTGAAAGAAACAGGCCAAACATGTATGCATATTAATGAGAACAAATGAAGAGTACTTACAGACCAAACTTGATGAAGGTGCAACAACTTCTTCCAGTTCTCTTTGTCCAACCCCTTTGCTCAAGTAATCTAGACTGATTATGCTTCAATGGTGCCTCACTTATGAGATCATAAGTTTGGTATAATTCTTAATCTCCATATCCTCCTCTTCCATGGAAATCCCTCATTATATAGGATTTGGAGGCTTAACCACCATGGAGAGAGGCTTAACCACCATGGAGAGGATCTCTCATCAGATCCACTAAGAAAGGGATCTCTAAGATATTTAGGGAGAAAATATCTCTTAAGGATTTTGGGGAGGAAATGTCTCTCAAGGATTTTAAGGAGGAAATATTTCAACCATCTATGAGATCATCCACCTTCCCTAAGAAATAGGAAACCAAATGTGAGGTGGATTCTCACACACGGTACTAACTGGTTTCTAAGTCTAGCTCCTGGATAATGTGTTGAAGTCGACAGGAACAAACTCGTCGAGGGAGGGCCTTGATGTATCCCCCATCAATGACACGAAACAGTCACAAAGATGTAATTGGTAGATCAAATGAACATGGACTGACATAAGTATTGAAACAAGATATTTGTGATGGTTGACTCTTAAAGTAGGTACTTCCCTTCAACACTGAGACATAACAACATAAAATTGACATGGACCAAAACTCGATAATGCAATGGATGCTATGACTTTACGTTGGGTGACCCAAGGGAGTGAGGAAACACAAAGGATTGGTTCAGTGAAGAGGTTCAATAGTTTGAAATACGTGAAAAGATGAAATGTTGTGTTCAAGGGCGACTGTAAGGGTCACTGGTAATGTTCTCAAAAACTGCTTGGCTTGCTTCCTTCAATTTTTCCCCCATACAGATAGACGAGTACCTCTTTTTAATTTAATGAGCTCGAGGAGGGTAACACATGCTCGATATAACTCACCTTCGGTAAATCCCTCTTCCTTTGTTTAACAAACTAGAAGAAGTAAGGGTTCGGTCCCGTATGGGCCCTTCAATGTATGATTGTTTAATCAGTCCAGAGAAGGTAAACTCGGTGGTTTTTCATATTTAGAGAGTCTGAAAACAACTTAAAGATGACTCCAATGTTGTCCTTTTTCGTAATGTTAGTCTCGCGAGGCTGAAAAAGAGATAAATTATCACTCGAAAGATGCCCTTACAAACCTTTTATCGGGTGGGAAAGGAATCAAGATCACTCGACAATCTTTTCACATTTAGAGAGTCTAAAAAGAGCTTAAAGGAGACTCCAAGGGGTTCCTTTTTTGTGTATCCATGCGAGCCCGAAAAAGAGATAAAAATTTGCTCGGTTACATTCTCATGGTTTTACGAGCGCGAGAAAGAACAAAGACTAAGCTCGGTACTCTGCCCCCAGCTTGAAAGTTAGTGGCTTAACTCCAGAATGATCGTCAAAGGCTGGAGACATGCCCCCAAGCTTTAATTCATTCGTCGACTTTGAGGTTGTCACCAATTTCTATACTAGATGGAGAAAAAAGATACAAGTGGATGAAATGAAGGTTCAAATACGAGAGCTAACGAAAGACTCGACTCGACATCTACGAGATTTGGCGAAAGACTCGACTTGACAGGAGAGGTGATTATTTCATTTTTAACAAGCTTGACACAGGAAAAGAACTATGCTCAAGGCTCCGGGTTCAATCCCTAGATTTTTGTTTCATTTTTTAACGAGCTTGTTACAAAGAGGAAAAACTATGCTCATGGCCTCTGTTTCATTTTTTAACGAGCTTGCCACAGAGAAGAGAAAACTATGGTCGTGGCTTTTGTTTCATTTTTTAACGAGCTTGCCATAGAAAAGAGAAACTATGCTCACAACCTCTGTTTCATTTTTTAACGAGCTTGCCACAGAGAGGGAAACTATGCTCGTAGCTTCTGTTTCATTTTTTAACGAGCTTGCCACAGAGAGGAAAAACTATGCTCGTAGATTTTGTTTCATTTTTTAACGAGCTTGCCATAGAAAGGAAAAACTATGCTCATGGACTTTTCTTGATCATGGCTTCCAAGAGGATAATGCTCTGGAAGGACACCACGTCGAGGGACAAAACTCGGTCATGGCTTCCAAGAGATCTTCATTGGATGGAAGAAGAATTCTTTGGAAGGAACACATTTTGAGGGCTGCGACAGGGGTAAGGATATCGGGCTCCAATAGCCCTATCGAAGAGATCACCATGTCAACTACCAGATCTAAATCATTAGAAGTTGAAGTCATGGGAGACAATGCCACATAATTGACCTGTGGCAGGGGTGATACCGACTGCATATAAGATCTGGCTAGGGAGGTTATTGGGTTGATGGTCAAGTCAGGGCCAACAAACGAAAGTTGATCAACAATCACCATTCTTCCATCGTGTGAGAAAGATATCACATGAAAAAAAGTGGACACAATAACTTTCATGGCATATACATAATCTCACCCAAAGAGTAAATCGAAATCCAAGTGGTCCTGGACTACCATAACATCAATAAAGATAGTTTTCCCTCCCAAAGTTATGGGAAACTGAGGGAGGATCCCTAAAGGGTGACTGGTTCTTCTGTTGAAAGCAAACAAAGTCTGGGTGACCGACACAAGCTTAGGATAACCCAAATCTTGCCAAGCAATAGAGGAAAAAATACTAATAGATGAACCTTCATGTATCAACGTCTAAGGAACGACCCGACCACAAACCTGTACTGTGATCTTGAAAGGAATGTGAGAGGGAAGACAAGGTCCAGTTAGCACATCCCAATAAAAAATGATGGCCTCATTACTTGGAGGAGTTTTTGTAGGAGAAGGAGGAATGCCCCCGGCACGGTAGATCCTGTTTCAATGAGAAAAACGTGGGCAATATAGAGTTTACTTTCTAACGGAAGAGTAGGATCGATCGATGATGAGATCAGATCGACCACCTTGACACTCTTTAGAGGAAGTGTGCGATTGACCGATGATCTAACCGAAGAAAACACTTTGGCACTCGTCAGAGGAAGAGTGGGATTGACCAATGATGTAATCGGAGAAACCACTTTGGCACTCGTCAGAGGAGGAGTGGGATTCACTGATTAAGTCACCGTTCACAACCACTTTGGAACTCGTCAGAGGAGGAGTGGGATTGACCGATGAAGTCATCGGAGCAACCACTTTAGCACTCTTTGGATGAAGGGTGGGACTGACCGAGGAAGGAACTGGATCAGTCACTTGGCACTCGTCAGAGGAGGAGTGGGATTGACCAATGAAGTAACCAGAGCAACCACTTTGACACTCTTCGGATGAAGGGTGGGACTAACCAATGATGGGAATGGATCAGTCACTTGGGTTTCACTTTTCAGATGAAAAATGGGGCTGATCGATGATGGAACTGGATCAATTACTTTGGTGAGTGGTTCAACCGAGGATGAAACTAGATTGACCACCTGATCAATCGGATTGATCGAGGATGGAACCGGATTGACCAGTCCATCAACTAATGATGGGTTGGGAGAAAGATTACGATAACCTTTTGGAAGTTGAATTTTTTCCAAAAGAGAAGAAGCCTCGTCCATGCGAGGACAAAGGTGAGAATAATGATCACCTTTGCATAACATACAAGGGAATTTGACAGTTGTCTTCTTCTTACCAACCTTAATGTCACTAGTTGATAGGGTATCAACAACATGACCAGCAGGGGCCAATGACGTGGAGGACCAAATTTCTAAGACCTTGGGAATATCAGAGAAATCCCTCAGAAAATGGTCACCCTTACAAAGACTGCAAGGGAATTTGGGTTTCAGATTCTTCGTTTTAACCTTATCTACCTTATCAACACTCCCAATACTATTAACAATAACTGGTTTCTTAGATCCAACATTGGATGTAGTTGGAGGCTTGGTCCCTTTTTGGTTCTTCTTCTTCTCTTTCCGTTTCTTCTTCTTCTTATCAGCCTGGCTACTCGCTTAAGAGCGTTCACTAGGAAAAGAAGGAGAAATGGAAGGAGACCCGATGGGCGAAGCAGGAGAAATATCACCATGAGGTTGATGTGTGGGTGGTGTGCTTGCATCTGAAGCACCTGCATTTGAGATCACCAGAGTGGAAAAAAACCATATCAGTAACCCAATTGTGAGACTTGGAAGGCTCAAAGTAGCGATGTAAGGAGGACCAACATTTATGTAAGAAGGAAAAACAAAGGGTTCTCCCGGAGCAGGAGTTGCTCCAATGGTAGTTTCGAGAACCGACGCCATTAAAATAAATATCCAACCTAGATTCTTCTAGGGAGAACAAACAACACACGCTAAAAATCTAGTAAGTAAGCAAGCAAACAAAACCTTCTCAAAATGAGAATACTAGTTGGTGATGAAATCCAATGTCGCGGGAACAAAGTAAGAAGGGGCTGAGATAGAGTGGGTGGAAAAGTTACGTTGACGACCTTCTTAATGGACTTACACCCTGGTGCAAGCTCCCACACATAATCGTGGGTATACCCTCCAAGGAGCCCGAGTGAGTTTGGCCAATGTTGATTCCAGGTACCGTGAAGACTTGCCCCTCCACATTCACCTTGTGTAAAGACCCTAAAGAGATAGGCCACTAAGGTTACCAACTACAACAATGATGCCTGGGGAAACAATCGACACTCCGATCCACGTGCAAGGGCAGGGTATCTAGGCTGAAATCAACTTGAAAGGCTTCCACTCATCATTGTGGGTATACCTTCAAGAGACCCCCATAATACGCGAAATCTCTACACCAAGACCAACAAAGCAGGGTGAGTAACTCTGCCAGTCTTAATGCGACCTCGCGATTGACCCTTGTGTGAGAAGGGCTTCCCAGGACAAAATGCAGCGATTGGATTTCACCGCTCCTTAACACAAGATCCTATGTTTGTTTGCAACTTTGTAAATTTATCTTTCACACCTATTCCAAAGCCCTGCAACTAATCTAATGTAGGTTTGCTACCAGAAAATGTAAAAATGTCTAATCAATTTTTAGTTTAGTGCTTGATTTTTAAAGTTGTTGTTACTCAAAAGGAAAATGGCGTGGACAATATGGTGTTTTGACCGACTCGAAAGTTATGAAAAGAGATGAAGATGCAATCTTTTCATTTCTATGAAGCATATGCTATGAGAAGGAGAAACCATTCATCATTACAGATGCACAATGTCCCAAAATATCAAAAAACATGCAATTCTGCTACTTCAAATGCAAGCTAATTTCACAACCCAAAAGCAAGAATGCATTCAAAATAATGAGAACTAAAAGAAAACAAGTAGAATATTGTTGTAACAAGAACTCATTCAAGGATCCTAAAACCAACAAGAATCCAAGGAGTATAATGAAATGTAGAGAAGAATCTAAGAAACGATAGGGAGAAAGAGAAAACACTCAAAATTGTCTCGACAAAAACGCAGCTAGAAAATGAAATTTTACGTTTCTAAAAGAGGCTTCAAGATCTAATAAAGACAAAAGAGAGTGAAAAGCATTAAAAACCATCAAGAACCAATCCAAACCACTCCACAAACCAACCACAAAGACTGGGTAAAGAATTCCACAAAACAGGTTGAAAAAATCTGAGTAAAAGAAGGCAATTTCACTCAAAAAAGACACTAGCGCTCCCCTATAAGTGTGCACAGAGTGCTACAACGCCCCCTAAAACATTATAGGGGAGCCCTGGCGCTCTGGTATGGCCTACAGGGGGGGCGTTGATGCTCCCAGAAACTCATAAAAATGCCCCAAAATGCACAAAAAACCCAGCCATAATGCTTGAAAATTGGGGAATTTTCTAGTGAAGGTGGGAGAAGGTTGTTGGATGATGAACAACCAGGAATTGCTTGGGAGAAAGACCTCAAATATAAAATGGAATGGTGCAAAAGATCTTTGAATATCCTTACAAAAAGTTTTCACTCAATCAGATAAATGAGAAGAAAACGACAAATTGACTCTAAATTGTCAAAGATAAAGAGTTATTCAAAGTAAGGAAGAAAAAGATGTCACAAACCCAAAAAAAGCATCATGAATTCTCAGAGATCAAAGTGTTGGATACCCAAACAAGGATACACTGAGGTGATGAGAACCCTAAGCAAATGCAAACAAGAAAAAATGGATTCAGAGACTAAACTCTTGCAATATCTTAAACATAAAGATGGAAACGCTCTGGTGTAAGTGGCACCAGAGCATTCCAATGCTCTGTGAAGGCTTGGCAGGGAGCGCTAGCTCTCTGATAGCAAGGGAAGGGGAGCGCTAAGCTTCAAAAAGTTTAGAAAAATACCCAAAAATCCAAAAATTTAAGCAAGTTCAGAAATCCAAAGTGTATGGGATAAAATGAAGGGTCAATCAACAAATCTAAGAATCAAGGAAACAATCTGGAGAAGGTCAAGAAGTGGGCAAAGGGCCAAAACAAGATCTAGGAAAGGAAACAAAAATCAGAGCTCCTCCCCAGTGGAGTCGCCAATTTCTGTTACAGGTGAATTCCCCTGCGAACAAGTGGATTCCCTCTTGGTCTCTAGACCCCTAAGACCAAGACAGAAAGGGTGCTATCATTGGTCATTGGCATCCTTTTAGATATAATCAAGCTAAGGTATGAAGAGGAAGAAGAAAAGTATGTACCTTTTTAATGGCGTTCGTCCTTGCAAAGTCCAAGTTGAGCTTCAAACCTAAGCTCCTTGATAGGTCCTGTTATCCCCGATATCTAGGGATAACTAGGAGATCATGTCTCGAGGCCCACAGGTCCTAGACATGGAGTATTGAGAGCAGGATTGACCTGAGCATGGCCCTGGAGGGCCCATCTTTCTTCTTCTTCGCCAGATATGTCCTGTCAGCAGCAGCAGCTTCCATCACCACCGACTTGGGCTTGTATCAGAGAGGACTCTTGCTCCATGAGGTAATTGGTCCGAGGTATCATAGTATGTGTCATATTTGATCATTATAACCCTCTTATATATGCATTAGGTTCCTTTCATTTCTGATGACTGCTTGGATCTTACACTAATCCACTTGACCATTGTCGGGGTGATTGATGGGGTGACTTAGCGACTGATATTCATGGGTTTTGGCTAGACACCAAGGGGGATTTGCAGAGCCATCGTCCGCTCCCACCATTTTTGTCATTTTACATCTTATACCCCGCACATCTATCCCGTTCCCCTGGTCCGACCATTAGGATGACCTTTGAGGGTTACACTTTGTCTTGTGGAAAGAAGGGGCTAAAGGCCCAGGGGGTAAAAGCAGCTGGTAAAAGATAAAATCCATAGGAAATGAAACCTAGAGATGCTTCGCCCAAGGGATCCCCGAGAAGGCAATAAAGGCCTCTCGATAAGAAACTAAAGAGACCCTAAGAAAAATAATAAAACAAGACCTAACCAAGAGGATGGGAGGTCTCATCACGAGCCGACCCATTATGTTCATAGGTATCCAGCAGTATGACATTGCCAC
>ML809648.1:74453-94614 GCA_009831015.1 Picea engelmannii | reverse complement strand
CAAGGATATTTGAGGAAAGAGGGAGGAGCATGAGGCCTTGCTTAAGCAACACCGGAATGAGCCTCCTCCCCTTAGGATTTTGATTCTAGGGCCCTGCCATTGCAGCACCATAGAACCTAACTCTCCAGTCCTTAGATTTTGATTCTCTCGAGATCTTGCCCTTGTTTCTGACTCCATAATACCCTAAGGCACTAGTCTAACTCTCCAACGTTGAGTTTGTTGTGCCAAAACAACTTTTCAAAACTCTTAAATTTGAAACCCTAACTAACCCTAACGTCTACTAACCCTAGATTAATGATGACGTCATGCCTTACTTGAGCTTTTGGTTGATAGAAAACGTTGTGGCTTAGTCATCTAATGATAGACATTGATGTATTGATAATTTTCTTTGGCCAAATTGCAAAATGTTGACCTCCTTGTCTATCAAACTAACCCTAAAGGAAAGCTGACGTCACCCCTAGTATAGTGATGCAACAACCTTTGTATATGAGCAATTGATGATATTTGATGCTTTAAGTTAATTCAAGGATTGATTATCTACATTGAATGCTATATCATTTCCAGTGTTTATTGAGAAGTAATATTATAAGCCATAGTCATTATTGCAATCATTGACTTCGTCAATAATTACTGTTGTATGTGCTCATATATAATATTGATAGTCATTGATTGATGAAGTATTAACCATTGTTGCACGTATTAGTGTTATTGTTGCCTTGTCTCGCAAACAGGTGCCTCCTCTGTGGTGTATCTTCTTTTTGACTATCTTCTTGGCGGTAATCTGTGAAAGGGAAAACTTGCCTTGATCCTTTAAACCTTTGCCTTTCAAAACCCCAGATTGTCAGGGACGTCTCCCTTGGGTTTAGCCTCCCTTGGGTTTAGCCACCCTAAATAGAAAGAGCCCCCCATCAAGGTGACAGTGGGTGGGGAAGCTCCTGTTACGCCAATTTGACCTTTATCCTTCAGCTACTTGACCTAAACTACAAACTGAGCGATAACAGGTCCTGTAGAACAAACAAAGATACAAGGAGATTCCTATTTTATTGAGATTAGCTCAAATACAGATCTATCTAGTGAAGACAAGTTCATGTGGAACAAACATAAACTTGAAAGAAACATGCCAAGCATGTATGTATATTAATGAGAACAAATGAAGAGTACATACAGACCAAACTTGATGAAGGTGCAACAACTTCTTCCAGTTCTCTTTGTCCAACCCCTTTGCTCAAGTAATCTAGACTGATTATGCTTCAATGGTGCCTCACTTATGAGATCATAAGTTTGGTATAATTCTCAATCTCCATATTCTCCTCTTCCATGGAAAGCCCTCATTATATAGGATTTGGAGGCTTAACCACCATGGGGATGATCTCTCATCAGATCCACTAAGAAAATGATCTCTAAGATATTTAGGAAGAAAATATCTCTTAAGGATTTTGTGGAGGAAATATCTCTCAAGGATTTTAAGGAGGAAATATTTCAACCATCCATGAGATCCTCCACCTTCCCTTAAAAATAAGAAACCAAATGTGAGGTGGATTCTCACACTTGATTACTTTCTTTTTCATGAATATCAATAATAATTCATGTGCACTTGGTTCTCACACTTAATCAATTTATTTTCCATGAATATTAATAATATTTCATGTGTACGGTATTTTGGCCTTCATGTAATATATCCCTCCTCCATATTGACTAGGGATTGTGACATAGGTTATTCCATGGTGTCAAGGTGTATGAGACACTTATATGACACTCTACAACACTTAGGGCAAGGTACCAAGGTGTGCAAATTTCATGTGTAACACATACTATTCATCAACCTCCTTGCCCCTACATCCACATGATCCGTAAACCAGGGAAAGGCTTCACAGGAATGGCACAGGCACGAGAGGATGGCTCCATAGACCAGTTAATTTATGATGGCATGATAAAAGTGATCATAAGACTCCCATATGGAGAATTTGGCGTTAGTACAACCACCACAGTTTCCTTCTAGCTAGGCTTAAACCACATTTATTAAGGTAGGTCTCTATTCATTCTCTAGATTCTTTAGATTCATTTAGGAAGAATGAACACATTGTTCTCAATTACTAATTGAGGAGGAAATACTCCATCCATATCCTAAACCATGCTCTCCTCCATCCATATCCTAAACCATGCCTATATCAAGCGGGAATGATTGGGGTCAGAGGTGGAAAGTAAAGTTATAACCATCCATAACCACAAAGCGATCATCTTCATCTCTAGCCATAGTTACAAATATGTGCCCCTAATGAAATTATGTGTACCTTGTGAGATCTAAGACCTTGTGCGTGTTGTGCCAAACCAAAGGCATGAACTCTTCTTTGATGTTATATGGTTGTCTAGTTGGACCGCCCAAAAAATCATTTTTCTTGTACTTTAAATATGGAATTAAAAAACTTGCTTAAGGATAGCCAACTATGATATTTATATTCCAATGTAGAAAATAAATTGAACATACTAGGTTTGATTGTAGAAGCCATACCTGCCCTCCTCCTTACCATTTGGGCTTCTGTCTGCTTCCCTCCCTTGCCGCCGCATATAATTGTTCCATATCTTAAGGAGATATTTAAGCCAAAGTCAGGGGAGATTTGATTAAATTAAGATTGAGAGTTGGGCTAGTTGGCGAGAATGAATCGTGCTCCATATTGGACTATACAACTCTTTTGACTTAGATATATCTATTGTTTCACAACTTGGTTTTGTTTCCATCGTGCAATAGAACTACTCAGGCTGGGAGGCGCAAAAGTGGTTGGTTGTGACCTACCACCCAAGAGCGATTTTCATCCCAACAAAAAGGCAAAGCATCTGTTACAGGCCTAGCCCCATGGATCATCAGGGTGTATGTAAACTATGTCCATCCCAGATGACATTTTTGCCTATCCAATTCCCTCAAATATTTCTGGGAGCAAAGATTGAGAGAAGGCATGAATGAGAGTAAGAAAGGGAAACAACAACTCTTGGCTCTGCTTGATGAGTCCTTGTAATATGTGAACACTTGGCTTCGTTATGGCCTACCTACGTTACATCATGGGAAACTAACTAACATGTGATAACCCAAGGGTAAGCCACTTGTTGTCACAAATACCAGACGTGTACAATAATTTCAGGAGCAAGGAAAGCATCGATTGATTTCACATTCAATATTTCTTTGGAGAATATATATATGCAAGGTCTACCTTTTATCTAATTGTTTGATAAACAAGAAAATTTAAAATAAATGCGGAGGTCACAATAAATGTAATATGTAAGTGAAATATATATCTATATCAATTTTAAAAAATTGAATCATATCATTTTAGGAGCTTCAATTTTATATCCCCTCCTCCCTATTCAATCTTCCTAACCAGTCAACCTCGCTTTCTCTTCAAAAATGTCCATGAATGGGATAATTGATAATTTCACATGATCCATGAATGGGATAATTGAAATTTTTACATTTAGTTGGTTTTTCGTCAATGATAATACTCTCAAGGATTAAGGATATAGACAACATTTCTCCCTGATTAACAGGAGGAAATATATGGTAACCAATGTTGCTATGTTTACTTGTCATTTAAGAGCTATTTCGACGTCCATTTTTAAAACATTGCACCTAGTTAATCATATGGCTAGCCTGTATTATTTATCCAAGTATATCTGTGCATGCATTTATAACACATTCTCACACTAGGTATGCTTTTATAGCTCGTGACACTCAATATGCTTTTATAACTCATTTTTTTTGTAAACAAATTTAAAATTTGATAAAAAAAATTATTAGAAGCCATAGTTTGTGTAACACCCTGGGTTTTGAGCCCCCATATTAAATGAGGCTACCTTCCAACCCTAGTCTAGGAAGTATTATGATAACGACCCTTTTAGTTCACTTTCTTCACGCAATGCCATACTAGGAGCATACTTTATCTGAATTCTCGGCGATCCAGTTAGACAAAGACACAGTTGAATCTGATGTGATAACGTTTGAGAATGATAAGAGAGCCTTCACACCCCTTGCATCCATGGAAAAATAATATAGCAGCCTTTCAGAAGGATGTTGGGGTTGAAGAGAAGTAGTTCCATCAGGGATGCAGTCATAGAGAAAATGATTGTATAAACCATGCTCTGGATGATTATGGGAGGAATAATAAGTAACAAGCTAAGTCACCAGACATGTGGACACGTGACACGGAGGACACGGAAATAAGAGTGTCGAACACGGGAACAATGACCCCCAAAAATAGGACACAGAGGACACATTATATATATATATATATATATATTAAACTATGAATTACACATACAAAAATGAAATAATTAATAAAATTGTAAACATTTAAATTTTACCTGAATGATGATGATGATAAATATTACAAATTCATTATTCAATCATACAATGATACAACTAGTACTAAGTTCTAACATAAATCATGAATCATGATAAATATTAAAATCATAATGACAAACATTGAAATTTGAAACACAAGAAATTCAAACCATAAACTGCAGTTTTCTCATTAAGTCATCAAAATCAAAATGTGTTACATAGACAATGACTCCTGAGTCACTGCTACAGGCTACTATAGGTGGGAATGCCAGTGGAAAATAAAAAATAAGGTAGAATTGTAGAACTAGATACAAGAACTGTATATGGAAGAATCTCGTAGCACAAGACTGTCATTGGTCACTGGTCAATAGTCATCTGAATCCATGTCATCATCATAGTCATCTTCTCTTTCCTCCAATAACTGACTGCTCTGCATGATCATGCAATCCAATCTGTGGAACTGGATCTGTTGTTGTGGAGGATGACCCCTCAAGAGGAATATCATCCTCAAAAGTGACTAGCTCTAGCACTGGGTCATTAAGATCCATGTTGGCCAATGCTAACGCAATAGTGTCATCCAAACCCATATAATCAAGAAAGACATCCCACATATTTGTCTTTCCCTTCACTCACTCCTCCCTTTTCATATAAATAAGACGGAGGTTGGTGTGCACATACACCATTGACTCTACCCTGGACTGCTCAACCCTGCTTTTCTTCAAACTGTACAAATTCCCATATGTGCTCCAATTCCTCTCACAGCAAGAGGATGAAGTAACCTGAGAAAGGATCCTCATCGCTAACTCATGTATAGCAGGGCATGTTGCCCCATGAGTTTCCCACCAAGCATGGGGCTTCTTAGCCCCCCTATCTCTGAGCACATCATAGCTAGAAAATCTCCCGCTGGCAGTGGAAAAATCTATAAGCATGCCTCCACCTCATCAAAGGATGCACTATCCCGATATATTTGTTTAAATGCCTCCTTCCTCCCTTCTGAAAGCTCATGATCCATGTGAGGCGTGAATTTGCGTGAAGTCCCACCACTAAGCCACTCGTTGTTGTAGTATTTGGGATTCAAAGAGTGAGCCAAGTAATGAAAAGGTGTGCAGTTCTTATTCCACCTTTTGATAAGAATATCCTGTATGGTGGTGAAAAGGATATATGTTGTTGTCACATACTGAGGGGACTCATTCTGTAAAATAATGGTCCTCACGAACTCAATCATGGAATCCCACCCCTCATAAACCTCTCCTAAGATGGGCTTGTTTGTGTCTGCAAATCGTAACAAAGAGATGATAGGCTCCATGATCTTAATGGTAATATCTATCCTCTCCCACCAAGCATCATCTAACACTATATCCTTGACCTTTTTTGAAGAAGCTTGATCTGTCTTTCTCCAAAAAGACCAAAACTCTGAAATAACCATGGACCCAAGAGCGGCCTTGACCTCCCTCAACCTCTTAAGCATGATGAAAGAGGAGGCAAACCATGTATCTGCAACCTTCAACAATGATAGTTGTGTGTACTTCTTATAGATTGTGAGGGCATTGGTATGGTTTTGTACAAAATTGTGGCTATGATGTGCATCCTCAATAAGACTTCTGATCCATGTCACATCCGAAGCAATGTATTTAAGTGCTAAATTCAAGGAATGAACAATGCAAGGTGTCCAAAATATTTTTGGATATTTAGCTTCCACAACCATGCCAACAGCCTTGCAAATAGGTGCATTATCTGTAATATTTTACACACAAGAATCAACAACTACATCTTCAATAACTTTAATGAACAACTCACCCATATATCGTGCATCCTTGTAATTTCCAAGAGCATCCACCGCTTTCAAGAAAACTGGTCCATTCAATGAAGACACCATGAAGTTGATGAGTGGATGGCGTGTTGCATCTGTCCATCCATATGAAATAATACTAAAACCAGATGAGGGCCAAGCTGCTTTAATAGGCTCTAGCATTTTATCCACTTACCTTGTTTGGATGCACTCACTCCTTGACATGGTCCAATTCCACAAGGTGTGGCCAACAAATGGCCCTTTACTTAGAAGTAGGTGCTTGTAAATTGATTATTGCAAAAATTACATGTCCAAAGAATGTTACCTCCTCCCTTTAACTTGGATCCGACCCCTTGAAGTCTTGTGACATACTTCCACAATGGATACTTTGATTCTTGAGCTTGCTGCCTTGCTAAAACAACATGTTTTTCAGCCTCTGAAATTGTTGTTGCAGCCCCACTTCCAGTGGATGGAACACTAGTTGACCCTGTTGAAAATGAAGAAGGGGGGACAACATTAGTAGGAAAATCCCTCCCTTTATTTTTCCCTCTTCCAGTTGCCCTTGATGATTGAGCCATGACTATTGTAGCAAAGTTCTTGGACTGTTGCAATAGAAAAAAACCTGAAGAATGGTGGATAAATCCACTTGCTTGGCACTTGGAATCCCTTCTCACACTCCACCAAATCCCTTTGTTTCACTCTAACTCTCTTGATGCTCCAACCTATGGGTAAAATGAGTGAAATGACAAGAGGAAAAACGCTTTTGAGGGCCCACGACACACTTTTTTGCAGGACATGCGTCCTGGAATCGTGACACGAATTGAGGTGGTGTCAGACACGATTTAAGTTTGTGTCATGTACGCATGACACATAGATGCATTGAATCTGACACGTGTCAGGTTGAATCATGTCAGATTCGATGGACACAAGACATGCAGGGGATTTAGGACGTGTCTTGTTACTTAGGTAACAGGTGAGGCAGTGACAGTATCTGCAACTATTGTGGATTCCATGATGACAAAGAAAAAAAAACCGACATGAATTATATATCCATTTATCTCTCCCTTCCTGACTCCAGCGTCCTCCTAAATTCCTTGGTCGTGATTATCCTCTCTTTGTTATGCTTGCAAGTCCAACATATGTATATATATTACAAACACAATTCTCGTTTAAAGTCATTGAAGGGTGCAGATTAACTTGAAAAAACAATAAATCGAAAGAAAGCCTCGTCATCGTATTGAGTCACATGCAGATACGTGATGGGTATTGACTGGGATGAATGAGTTGGACACTTAAGAAGAATTCTTCTTAAAAATATTACATTAAGTTCGATAGTCAATCTTAACAAAAATTAAGTTTGCAATGAAAACCAATTAGAAAACAGACAAATAGTTAATCCATTATATCTTATCATATAAATAATACTCTAATGTAATAACGTTCTTGATAACTGATACAAATGAATTATAATATACATCTGAAGACAGTCTCAACCCAAATCCCTACCGTCCACATATATGAAAGGGAATGGCCTTTTTTATGTGTAAAATCACTTGTTATACTTGTTTCTAGGCAATGTATATAACAATGTTCTCATTATTTTCTGACCCATCCATTACTCTGTGACTTCCTCTGCAACTTCCTATGATTAGCATATGTACATTGATATAGAACATCATGATCAATATGAAGTTGAAGTCATAATCTCCATATCGGGTTTGGTTTGGTTTGAGGGAAAGAAGGTATCGTTTTCCCCCATAAATGACCCGATGGATCATTAATTGCCTCCTCTATCCTCTAAGTTACTAATGTTATCAGATCTGGGGTTGGTGCGGTTTCAGGTGGGAGGATGGACCAAGGATTATGGAAATTTGTAAACATTCACAACAGTGAGAGCAACATCGCACAAAGTACCATTTTCACAACCAAAAAGATCTCTCATTCTATTCAAGTCATTCCTCTAGGGAAAACCACTGCCTCAGTCATGATTCGTCGTTGTCCACGATTGGGAAATGGGAGAGGGTGAGTAGACATTATTCTTACACACCAAAATTGTGCCTGAGCGCTATATTGAACAAAGAAATATAGTACAAATAAATACATTAAGATTGTCTTAAGATAGACGACTACCCTGGTACACCAGTTGAGGAAATATCTAAACCTCACACCAAACCATGAAGCATCTAGTTTGAGAGAATATCTCTCAAATACAACTAGTACCAACCACTTCCTAAAACCTAGGAAACTGACTCTATGTAGAGACCAACTCTACCTAATCATGACCAATAATAGAAATAACCACAAATATGATCACACAAAAGATAAGTGGGAGTTGCATATCCCAACGCTCCCCCTTAACGACCATTTGTCTTTACCATCATTAGGTCAGGTCTTCATCATCACCAAGTCCTCTAAATCGAAGCACCTCCTTATCAAAAAAATCTATGTCTGGTCCAACCTGGTACTTTCTCTTCGTACATCAATCATGCATCACCAAAATATCAAAGTCTATATAAAGAGGCAACCATTCGTCGAAATGCATGGGTACCTAAGCACTACAACCATCGGTCTAGGAGGATATCCTTCAGGTACTCCCCTTGAAAGTAAACTCATGGTTTCTAGGCACCTCCTAGAGTCCACTCATAGAGCATGCATCCGACCCGTGAAATGGCTCACTCTTATAAGTGTTAAGGAACTCTATAATAGAGGTTTTTGCACTACAAATCAATAGGGATACATGAAAAAGCGGTATGCATGCTTAGTCAGGTCTTACAATGATACGCCCTTTAGATGTTACATAGATACAAGTACATACATTACAAACTCCATCCCATGGATATACCAAGTACAAGCTCAAATGTTTCAAGGACCAATACATCAAATAAATAAACATTACATTATAGACTTGCTACAAAAGTGTGACTCACATTAATAAATGGTCATGAGTCTGTTTTATTCAATGCAACTCACACAATTTACCTTGTTTGTCCGCAATCATCATGTTGTTTTCGCACTCCTGCTGCTTTCACACAACTGCCATTGTCACCAGCTTCCCTTGGACTAATCTCTTTGTTGTTCCATAACAACATCTATGTTCTTCCTACTTACCGATCCAATTTTTGTTTGTCATCAAATCATGGTTTATCCATCAAGAACAATGTAGCTCGCTTCCACTTTAGAACCAAAAAATGTTCATGCTCCTCCATTCACTTATACAATTGTCGAACTCATAGCAGTTGGGAACTGATTGTACCTTTGGGCCAAATTGTTGGGTATGTGTTATATTCTTTGCATGTGTGTGTGTGGGGGTGTGTCAGGTTCAACAATTGCGTCTGATGATCCACCCTAGTTACGTGCAACATTTGGCTTGGACTTGATGGGGTTCAGGGCAACGCCCCAAATTTTTTTTTTGAGCGGTTTATGTTATTTTAGCAGATTTTGCTATTTTTAACAGTTTTCTAAATTAATCCTGGATTATAAAGGATTAGGGTTTTGGTAGCTACAAAATACCTAAAATATTGTATATATTGTATTGTGAATGGTGAAATTAATACAATGAAGAGTTGAAAGGTGCGGCACCAAGGAAGGCTAGTTTTCACCCAGCTAAGGGTTTCCAGCGTAAATCTTTGTGTACTGTGTGTATGAGCCATTGATTAATTTATGTTTTGCTTAAGAATCTGTATGCATTGCTTTACTTCACAAGTTTAAATCTTACACAAACACTAGTACCATGACTGTAAAGATTGAGCAACTAGTAATCCAAGTCAATCTTACATTAATTCATCAACAATTTACCATCAATACACAATTAGGGGTAACATGTAGTTCAAATTCCTTTCCAACTACCACACCCTTTACCACGCAGACTAAGGAATGATTATACATCACAAAATATTGGTAAGTAGGACTTCAACTCATCAACAAGAGATAATATCATCTTCCTCCCCAACATTTGTTTACATGTTTAAAGTTTTCATATGTGTCTTTGACGTTTGACCTTCAATGCCATTATTAGTTCATTATCTTGAATTCACCTGCAATTTGTTAGACTAGCTAATTCTAACAAAACCACTACATTAATATTGAATTAACTATGCTCAATATGAATGCTTCTAATTCCAAAAAATCTACTCGCACTTCTTTGGAGTTTCCACACTTTCATAGGCAATTGTCAGATTGGTCAAATCTAACAATGTATCACACATTGAGTTGACCAGGCTCAACATGTTATTCTTCACAAAACTTCAAATAATTTAAGAGACATATTTAATTTTACCTTGGTCAAATATTTTCACGATCACCATTGTTGGATTCTCCATCGCTATTGTTATCCCCTATCCTAGGGATAACTAAGGAGATCATGTCTCGAGGCCCACAGGTCCTAGACATGGAGTGTCGAGAGTCGGATGAATTAAGTATTGCCCTGGAGGGCCCATCTTTTCTTCAGTGCAACCCATCTATTAGCAACACCAACATCCATACCACCAGCCTGGTCCTGAAGTAGCAGTAAGTCTTGCTCCATGAGGTAATGAGTCTGGGTATCATGGTATGTGTCACTCTGATTATTGAAGCACTTAAATATGTTGCATTGAATTCTCCTTCATTTTATAACGTTTGCTTGGAAATTATGCTCTTTAAATTGTTCATACCTGGGAGGGTAACATAATGCCCTAGTAAGTTGATTCCCCTTTAAGATGAGTTTCCACCAGGTGGGGCTATGAAAGGTCATCAACCATTCCCTCCATACTTACCACTTTCCATCATTATCCCTCTCATATTCCCCCACCTTAGTTCGACCATTGGGTTTGCCACACCATGAAGGATTGTACCTTGCCTTGTGGGAAGAAGGGGCTAAAGGACCAGAGGGTAAAAGTAGTTGGCAAGAGTTAAAAGACAAAATTAAACATTTGAGATGCTTCGCCCAGGGATTCCCGAGAAAGCAGTAAGAAAAGGGAACTCATAAGATAAATAAAAACTCAAGGTACTAGTTGGTGGATGGGAGGTCTCATGATGAGACGGCCTATTAGGACTATGGTCATGTAGCGGTATGACACTACCATCTATCTGGTCACCAAACTAGGGTAGTAGCTCTTGGTGGCATAGCCAAGAAAAAAGGGGTCTCATCACGAGCAAGCGTTCTCATTTCCGTGAAATATTTCTAGGTAACGTTGTCACCTTTGGTCACCACGCCAGGACAGTGTCCCCCAAATTTTACCTTGAAAAGAAAAACGACCAAAAGCAATAAGACTAAGAATAAAAGGCATTAAATGGGCTAGGAAACAAAGGCACCCATGATAAGGTGCAAGTCACCCTCTATAGAGGCACCCAGAGGCAAGACCTACATTCCCCTGTTATCACTGCACCCTTTTCCAAAACATTTCCCCTATGCCACTTCACACACACTTAGATGACCTAGATTGGTTCTCACCTGGAAAACATCCCAAACTTAAGGAGGATTATCCCAATAGGATATCATGAGAGCTTCTTCGAACTTGACTTGTTAAACTATATAAAGTCTTTGAGCACTTGTCTGGGTGAAACGAGGTTTGATGCACATGTTTGGGTAATTTTATTATTAGATGTGATTGGCATTGCTATGATCCCTGTGACTTATGAGCCCATGGAGGGCGTACTTGTTGCTGCTGCAGGACTTTGCTTGGTGGACAGGTACATATGGGGGAATGATTAGGTCAGACCTCCATGGGGCTGAAATCCCAACAGATGGATGTTGTAACTGTTGATATTATGTTAGCTTCGGGAGGTATGAACCTCTATTGTGACCTTTGACAAGATTATAATGTTTCGAATAAGAAGATCAAGATGCTAAGAACATATAATGGTGGAGAATACACATCAAAGGAATTCATTGCATTCTGCGAATGGATAGGGATTATGAGGGAGCTGATTGTTTCTCATAACTCTAAAAAAAGTAGCAGAAAGAAAGAACAGATCTATTGAAGAAACCGTAAAAGACTTACTAAATGATCAAGGTCTATCCATGTTCTTATGGGGAGAAGCAGTAATGACAACAATATATGTGCAGAATAGAAGTCCTCATCGTATATTGAAGGACATGACACAAGAAGAAGCCTTCTCAGGTAAGAAACCTAATGTGGAAAACCTAAGAATATTTGGATGCCCTATTTACTCTCACATTCCCAAGGACAAAAGGAATAAACTAGAACCCTCAGGAAAGAAGGGGATATTCATAGGATACAATGGTTCATCCAAAGCCTATAGAATATATATTCCAGAACAACAAAAGATCGAAGTCAACAGAGACGTACCATTCAATGAAAAGATGGCCTTCAATAAATCCATAGAAGAAACTATTGAAGAAAAAGAGATTGAAGAACCTAATGAAGAAAACACAGTAAACGAAAAATGACGAAAAGGAACAACTTGATCATCTTATGAAGCCATGTGAAAACATTGATTCAGATATCGTACCCAAGACCAAGAAATGACCAGTTTGGCTTGAATCTACCTTATAAGACGCAGAAAGACTCAAGGTTCCAGAAGGAACATTCAGAAAGAGTAAAAGACCTAAAAGATTCTCAAGTTATGCAACATACATGACGAAGCTTCTAGATGAAGAACCTACCACATTTGAAGAAGCAGTTCAAAAGGGACAATGGAAAGAAGCTATGACGAAAGAACATCAATCCATTATGAAGAATGAAGTATGGGAAATCATATCGAGACCTAAAGAGAAATCAGTGGTAACTTCAAAATGGGTATATAAGATCAAACATGCAACAGACAGAAGCGTGGATAAATACAAGGCAAGATTCGTAGCTAGAGGGTTCTGCCAGAAGGAGGGAGAAGATTATGATGAAACCTTTGCTCCGGTGGATAGATATACTTCCATCAGAGCTATTATATCTCTTGTTGCTTCCATGGGATGGAACTTACATAAGATGGATGTAAAGACAAATTTCCTCAATGGAGCAATTGAAGAAGAAGTATATATTGAACAACCCCAAGGATTTGAGGTACATTCCAGAGACACTCATGTTTGAAGATTGAAGAAAGGCCTATATGAAGTCAAGCAAGCTCCAAGAGCTTGGTATGCAAGAATGGGCATCTATTTAACAAGACTTGGTTTCTCCAAGAGTCATGCAGAACCAAACCTCTATTGCAAAGTCGTGGACAATGCACCTGTAATTCTACTACTATATGTTGACAATCTATTCATAACAGGTGAAGAGTCTCTCATCATCCAGTGCAAGAAGGAACTAGCTTCTGAATTTGATATGAAATATCTAGGTCTCATGCATTGCTACTTGGGACTAGAAGTATGGCAAAAGTGTGGTGAAGTATTCCTTGGACAAGGAAAGTACGCAATAAAGATCCTTCAGAAATTTGGAATGATGGATTGTAAGTCCATGGACACTCCGATGAATACGGATATAAGAAAAGTAAAGGATCCAGATTCTGATCTAGTAGATCCATCTCTATATCGACAACTAATTGGGTCATTGATGTATTTGGTAAATACTAGACCAAACATTTGTTTTTCCATGAATACACTAAGCGAGTTCTAGGTGGAACATAGACATGAGCGTTGGATAGCTGCAAAACATGTATTAAGATATATTCATGGAACAATAAACTATGGCTTGAGATATACCGCATCCAACGATATACAACTTCATGGATTCACAGACTCAGATTGGGCAGGAAGTGCAGAATATAGAAAGAGAACTTCATGCATGTGTTTCAGCTTGGGCTCCGCTATGATATCTTGGGGCAGTAGGAAACATAAGTCTGTCGCACTCAGCATAGTAGAAACAGAGTATATCACAACATGTGAAGCATGCACAAAAGCAATATGGATAAGGAAGTTAATCTCCGATTTATTTGATCAGATTCCAGAATTGACCTTAATACATTGTGATAATCAGAGTTGTGTAAGATTATCAGAACATCCCGTGTTTCATGAAAGGTCAAAACACATTGAGATCAAATACTACTTTATTCGAGATAAAGTCTAGGAAGGAGAGGTAAAGCTCGAGTATATCCCCACAAATGAGTAGACATCAGACATCATGACAAAGCCTCTATCCAGAATAAAGTTTGCATATTTCTGAGAGAAGATGGGGATCGTGGAAACAACTCCCTTAGTTGGAATGGAAGAAATGACTCTCCAGGTTGGGAGGGAGCACTGAAAAAATGATTGAAGACATTTATTTTTCGAGATTGAAAAATAGTCCAGCTTGGACCAATTCTTTCCTGTTCGAAAGTGGCTTGAGATTTCTGATGGGCAGTGATTTCCCATTGTGGTTAACATGGGAAATGGTCCAGATTGCTGATGTATCATAGACATCGACTTCCCATTGTGGTTAACATGGGGAGTGGTCTAGGGCAGTCTCTCTTCTTGAGGGTTACTCAAGAAGACTGGCCCACCTCGCCGGACAGGGATTTCTCATTGTGGTTAACATGAGGAATGGTTTGTTTTGGAGGTTGATACAGGACAATCTTTTCCTCTTGTGGTTAACAATGGAAATGGTCCGGACAGTCATTCCTTAGGGTTTATACATTCTCTCTAGGGTGCACTTTGATTAGTGTAGGAGGAATGGCCCAGGGTGGGGAATGGTCCAGGCTCAACAATCAGGGACATGCATTCCTTAGGGTTTATACATTCTCTCTAGGGTGCACTTTGATTAGTGTAGGAAGAATGGCCCAGGGTGGGGAATGGTTCAGAAGACAGGACAATTACTCTTCCTTGCTTGAGAAGAATAGTCCAGATATCTCATTGTTCTACTCTGAGGGCATATATTCTTTCATATCTCACAGACGTGAGTGAAAGATTGGCCCAGATGATTCAATTTGTTTTAACAAATTTTTCTGTGCAGGTTGGCATCAGATGATTGTTACAAAGACTGCATGTCTCCAGACAGTAGAGATATACTACTGTTGTGGATTTGTTCCACTGTTTGTGACTATGTGTCACTTGTTTGAGTAGTTGCGTACTACCATGGATAAACACAAGTGTGTTCTATCAATTGATATTGTACCAGTTGTCATAGGATATTATCCAGTTGGATAATAATGACGGTGCTCGTGATACTACCAATTGAATGGTCTGTTTGTGCTCAAGACCATACCTCCCTAGCTAGGAGGGAGTGTTGATATTATGGTAGCTTCGGGAGGTATGAACCTCTATTGTGACCTTTGACAAGATTAGAATGTTCCAGAAGGAAGCAAAGAAATGAAGGAAACCCTAGACAAGATGTCGGCTGCAGAAATATAATTAATATGAATTAATTAGTACCCAGAAAGAGAAGTCGGCCCAGGCAAGCCTGCCAGAATTACTATAAATACAGGGCACTGGTCTCTCATTATTCACACTTCTCAGAATTGCAGAGAGCAGTTTTTGCGCACTACAGTCCAGTAGTTTTGTGCGCAAGTCCCGGGGAAGGTGCTGCGCCAGTTTTTGGGTGAGACTATCTGATCAACTTGGTTACTTCTTGCTTGGTGCATTAGCCTTTCTTGGATATTGAATTGCTACCAGGATTATTTTCTTTGTCAAGGTCAAGGTGCTCGGAGAGTGGCTTCGACATATGGTTGGGTGACAAGGGTATTGTCAATGGTAAGACGAGCACAATCCTTCATATTCTAATAGTAACCCCACTAGGGGGAAAGAGAAACTAAAGGCTTGCACCAAGAAGAAAGAAGGACATTACACCAAGGACACTCTGACAAACCTAGACCCAGGGGGGTTTTGCCTTTCCACCTGGATGTTGACCCTTGAGAGCACATGATGTCATCATTTTGACCTTGACATCATCCAGAGTTAGGATTTGCATTTATGATGGACAGTTTTGTGCTAGTTAGAATGTGTGGCAACATTCAGAGCCTTTGGAGGCCAAACATTTTGCACTTGAGGCCTAACGTTCCACCTTAGGGGCCTAACGTCACCCTAGAAGGGCATGACGTCACCCTTGAAGATGAAATTAGGGTTTAATTAATGACATTTTTGAAAAAAACTGGATTTTAAATGTAATTTGGCCATGCTGACCTTTTTATGACCTAACTGTAATTAAAGGTCATTGATATTGTATAAATAAGAGAGAAAAATCTCATTTTTATGATCATATCTCATCACACAAGTGTGTGGTCTGAAATTTAGCCCTCTTTAAGGGTTATTGGCTGAAATTAAGTGGTGCACAACTTCTTGGAGAGGCAAATCTTGGTGTATTTTGGCAATTTTTCATTGTGGAGGATCTTCAACTAGTGTTTGGCTTGATTATTCTTGGTGAAGTAAGTAGAAAATATGCAATTTGTTTATGTTAAATGCTTGTGGTAAATTTTACTTGGTTCATGTTAAAGATTATGAAATTGCTTGCTCAAAACCCTAGGAGAGAAACATAAGTTATTATCTTTTTCTCTATAGTCTTCCACTTGTTGAAATTCTCAAAGTACATCTTGTTTAGAAGTAGCTACTAGAGCCCTACTTACTAGCACTCTAGTAGCCCTGCTTTAATTTCCTATTGCATATATTACTTCTAAATTTGTCTAAGGAAAAAGAAACAACTAGGGCCTAAGTCTTCTTACTTTGTAGTCGATTTTCTCTTAAGGACTTGGGTGTTTGAGGCCTTGGGTTACCAACACCTCCTCTAGACACTCCATCTCCTTTGGATAAGCACTATCATTGCTATTTTTCTCTAAGATCTGATGTTTCTATTGTTGACTCCATATACCATAAAAGGCACTAGTTTACTCACCTTGGTGATTGATTTGCTCAAACAACTTTCCTTGAAACTTTTACTAACTCTTACTAACCTTAAACTAGACTAACTCCCTAACAAACTTGATGCGGTTGCAAAATATTGCTACATCCATCTTACAAAAGAAAATTCACCTTTAAAAGTGACATTAAAAGCTGATTAGACATTGCCAACTTTGCTTTTGAGAAGTTGTTATCATTCTGTCAAATTAGGCCAAATTCTCTTGTCTTTTCTAAGCATTTTTGAAGCATAATTATTGTGGTTGTTACAAAACATTCATTGTTGTTATAGATAATTACTTTGTTGCAGTATTACATCAGCTTACTTATTTCTCAAAGGTTCATGGTTTTATGAAGCACTAAGATCATATGGTACCTTGAATTTGCATGATTCTTCTATTGTTGTCTTGTTCTTGGTAGGTACACCTCATTTATCTTTTTCTTCATCTCTGTAAGACACAAAGAACCTTTGAAAATTGAGTGACTTGTGAGAAGGGGGGACTTTCTTGCCTTAGCCTTCTCAAACCATCAGGTCACTGGGGACGTCTCCCCTAGTGTACATTGATATACTCCTAAATAAAAAGGGGTTTCCTATTAAGGTGACAGTGATAGGTCACCCCTTGTTATGTCAATCTTGTATCTACTTGCTTTGGGCTTCAGGAAAGTACAGATTGTGTGATAACAAATACAATCTCACAAATATCCTTCTTGTGAAACTTGGATCTAGGCTTCTCGGCCTCTTGCACATAATACCTCCAGGTCACCATAAACCTGATCATTCCAATTTCCATCTGTTTCCATGCGCCTTACTTCAAGCCCTTTTTGATAGTACAATATCAATTTCAAACTGTCATTCTCTTTCACTGTCGTTATTGCAATGCCTCTGCCTTCCAACCTTTTGGGGGCTTGTCTTTGTCCCACAACGACCACAAAATTGACAAAGGTAGTGCCACTTGAGTATTGAGATGGCTTGCCCTATAATATACTTACAGAGCCATTAAAAAAACTATGAATGTTTCTTGACGAATTTGCAAATAACTTCTCCGACATGAACTGTGGCAATTTAATAAAAATAGTCAAAATAGTACATCTTGGTTGGATATAGCTCTGATGTGTCAATTTTTTATAGTGTAAAGCATTATTTTTATACGTCGATCAATTCCATTAATTAAAAAAAGTGGAAAATGGCACCGATCGACGCCATTTGTTAAAGTGGTTGATTAATATATATATATAATATAATATTATACAAATATTTGTATATATTATTAATGATACTTTATGGTTACTTAAGTATATTGTGCTTTTTTACAGCCATCATATATACAGCGTATATACATATATCGAATTCACGGTTGAAGACTTTCTAACACCACCTTTTCCCAAAACGAGGATGGTGAGAGTATCCACACTCTCTTGCTTTAGTTTACCAAGTAATCGATGCAGTGTTGTCTGATTGGTTGGGCGACGATTCTCTTATGCACTCTAGGGTGGCAACAACGGTTCTCATTTATAGTGGTTAACTCTCTCTTCTACAATGGCCACAAATTTTCTATTGAACAATGCCACCTACACATCATATCTCTTCCCTCTTCAAAATGTACGTCTAGAGCACCGATGTTGCCCCTGGTAGCACTCCTCTCTCGCAAGAGTGCCTCAAACATGAGGCTTGGCCTTCTCTCTGCAAGGCGACAACTCTTCAAAGCGGATCTGTCCTTGTGGATTTATTCTACACAAGACGAACTCCTCTTCCTTTCACACAACAACTACATCAAACGATGGACAAACAATCTACTTCATACACAAAGCAACTATCACTCAATCTATTGATTCTCACCTATGCTAGGCTTCAGTTTCCCTTCCATTTACTTGGGCCCTCCCATGACAGAGTCGGGCCTAGTCTTGCTCTGATACCATATTGGGAAATAGGAGAGGGAGAGTAGACATTATTCTTACACACCAAAATTGTGCATCAACACTCTATTGAACAAAGAAATAATAGAGTACAAATAAATACATGAATATTGTCTTAAGATAGACAACTACCTTGATACATCAGTTGAGGAAATATCTCAAACTCACACCAAATTAGGAATCATCTAGTACGAGAGGATATCTCTCAAATCCAACTAGTTCCAACCACTTCCTACAACCTAGGAATTAGACTCTACGTAGAGACCAACTCTACCTAAACATGACCAATAAGAACAATAACCACACCAAAGAAAAGTGGGAGTTACATATCCCAACATCCCACATTCAATCGATTGCTAGACCATGCAGGATTTTTTTTCTAAAGTTATTGAATAATTATTTGTCATTAAATAAAAAAATATGATGATTAATGCAAGTCTATTGAAGACATATTTGCCATTAAATGAAAATTATGATAATCAACGCAAGTCTATTGAATAGTTATTTGTTGATAATCAATGCATATCTGACTTGCCCTAAATTAGAGTAGGAGGAAAATATTTGTTTTGCTTGCCAAATAATTTAATGTAGCTTTTTATGAGCATTACACATTTAATAAATGCACAACAAATTTGGGTGGAATTTATTTAAAAAAAATTATAATATTTTTTCAATTTCATTACAGTTGATATTGATTTAGAGCTTTCTCTTATTTTGAAATATTACCAGGGTAGATCCATCTTAACTCGCATCTATCATGTGCAAAGGCATCAAATTCCTCCATATATCATATATATATATATAGAGAGAGAGAACTAAAATAATTGGACATAGAAATATTTTATTTATGGCCCACATTGAAATCATTTTGTTATTATTAATATTTTTTAAATGTCACATGTCAACTCCATAATATTAACCATTGAAAGAAGTAGAAAACACCTTTTAAGGAAATCATAATTTTTTACTTTCAATTACTCTATCTCTCTATTTAGAGAGTTGATAATTATTTTACTTAAAATGGATAGTGAAATATTTTATTTATGAAAGACATTGAAATATTTTTTTTATTAATATTTTTTAAATTATCAGCTAAAATATAAATCTGTGAAATAACAATTTTATATTTTTTAAATTGCATTTCTGAATGCATAAATGGATTTACAAAATAGATTAATTAAATAAAATAGAATTTATTTAATTGTATTGAATTAAAAAAAACAATAATATTTTAATTTATTAGATAAAACTAAAATTATTGAATTCATTTCATTATTAACATTTTTTTTAATGTGAAATCCATGGAATACATAAACTAATTGTTTGGAACTTTTAATTTGTATTTAGAAGTATAAAAACATTAATAGTTTTTTTTAGAAATTTAGATAGATGAATT
>ML809648.1:61407-74289 GCA_009831015.1 Picea engelmannii | reverse complement strand
TTTAAAAAAATGAATTTATTTTGATTGAAATTTAAATATATGTACTAAATTATTTAATATAGAAAATAAAATGGTTCTATATGGAAACAATTATTTTCAGCACTTTGTACAAGCATTTTAGATAAATAAAAATTCTAACAAATCTCAATTTCATGGATAACATGTCTAGATTGTGGGTATAATTTATTAAACAAAGACAAGTCCAAATTCTAAGTATAACTTAACAAATCTCAATTTCATGGATCTATAACATGTTTAGATCCGATTTTATTTATTAAATTTCAATTTCATCGATGTAAAACATGTTTAGATTCTAGGTATAATTTATCAAATCTCAATCTCACAAGTCCAAAGATACTACTAAGTAAACAAGTTTCAAGGATACTACTAAATACACAAGTTTCAAGATGCTACTATTATAATGTAGAAATACTTCCATAAAAAAACTTCGGAACTCTTTCAAAGATTTAAATTAATATTTAATGAATACTCAATAATATTTTATTTTTATAACATTTTCTCTTTGAAAGCCTATATGATTGTAAGCTGACCATATCTTAATTCTCAATGAATAACATGATATGCATTATTCTTTTCCATAAATAACAAGATGTACATTATTTGTATATATAATCTTAGAAATGAACACATTGAAAAAATAAATAAATAAAATCAATAATATTTACATTTACTAGTTAAATATATTAATAATTCATCCACAATACTTGTATGTAAAACCAAGTTTTACATTATATCTAATATTTCTAACTATAACAATCTTCCTAACTCTAACAACAACGGCAGATACTGCTAGCTATGCAACCTCGTTTATTTTGTCACGGTCAATTTTTAATCCTCCCGGAGTGTGGACTATATCCATCTTCACCATATGTAAATTTCTTAAACATTATTTAATACTTTTTAATTCAATTTCGCTGTCGATATTCTCGCTTTCATTAAGTTTTATTTACTATCATTTTATTTATGATGATTAATCTGTATTATTATTTTATTATTATGATTAATTTTTATTTTTTAATTAGTTTTTATATTTGTAACTATGATGATGTTTATTATTTAAAAAGTTTGATTTTATAAATAAATTTAATATGTTTATTGTTTAATTAAAAAAAGTTATAGTATAAACATTTTAAGAATTTGATTTTTTTTTTTGGCTATTTAAAATAATGAAAATAATGAAAAAGGAAAAGGACCTTTTTGTCTAATTTTTTTGGATCTATAGAATTGTAAATACAAATTGTTAATATTGTAAAATTAGGTTGTAGTAAGGGTTTTTGAGGGTATTGAATTTAGTTTTGCATTAAAAATAATGATTTCAACAATCAGAAATTATGATTTCAACAAAGATTTTATGGTCAAATTTTGGCAATGGCAAATCACAAAAGATGAAAATCGTTGAATATTTAGACTTCTTCCGAAAAAATGTTAAAGAAACATAATATTATATAACTTATGTCTTGGATGGGGTGTCATCTAAGGATGCAAACTTGACATGTCACATAAGAGAGGGAAGTGATGGAATGAGTAGTAGAAGAATGTAAATTTGATATGTTGTATCCTAGACATGAAAGAGATGGAGTGAGTCATAGAGGGAGGGGCATCTCTTCCCCATTCCATTTCCATTGATCATACCCTAGAGTTATTGGATGGCTTTGCAGTTTTTTTTCATGATAGCAAGCATGATGTTTAAGAGACCAAAGGGATTATTTGGTTATAGTTTTCAATCTGCGCATAGTATTTGCTAGAAATGATGGCATAAACTCTATTTTGTGTGGAACAATGAAAGTCCCCGCCCTCAACTCTACTTCTCAAGGTTCTTCACATATAGAAGGTGGTTAAGGCTCAAGGAAATGAAGGCCCTTGGATGGTCCCTCCCTCCCCTTTCCACACCCCCAAGTCATTTGATAACCTACCTAACATGATTCACTTTGATGTCGATGCCTTCACCTTTTATCTTTCTCAGAGTCTCAACATGGTCATGACCAAATATGTTGTGTTGTTCAAAGTCCTTTGGGATGTTGCCTTGGATTCTCATCCCCAATGCACTCACCACAACAAACATGTCCACACCCTTGCTTCCTTCCCCATGAACTATTTTTATGATGACAAATAGAAGTCGATGCATAAATATATATGTTTTGTCCTTTCTCATCGGCCCTCCTCCATCTCATCCACACAACGGGAATACCATCTTCTCCTCTGACATAAGTAGCATGGATTTCTTTCATTTAGGAGGCATGAGCTTCTCTTGTCCCTCCACACTTTTCTCCAAAGCATTTTGGCACACCCTATTTCCCAAAAAGGCCCCTTTTCCATCTGATCTTGCTAGTTGTGAGAGCATGCTTTATGAAAATTTTGGGAGAAGCTTGGTTGTCACTGTATAGAACATTAGGCAAACAAATGGTTGATTAGATTTTTTTTAGTTTCTAGATTAACACCACATAACCCATTGGGTTTTTCATTGTTATCAAGTATTGGTTAAAATTTTTCAATTACTTCAAGTATCTTGGTAAGGATTATAGAGATGAGGAGATGGAATTTATGTGGCTTTTTGAGGTAGGTTAGAAAAAGGAACTCTCTCTCTCTCTCTCTCTCTCTCTCTCTCTCTCTCTCTCTCTCTCTCTCTCTCTCCGTACACACACTCAAAGAGAGAGAGAGAGAGAGAGAGAGAGAGAGAGAGAGAGAGTTTAGGATTGATCTTCTGTATATGATATGGATTTATGTTTGATTGTCTAACCTCCTCTCATTATTTGCATTACTTGTACATGTGTCAGGATCCAAGGAACAAGCATATTAAACATGCTATTTTTTTGTCGGGTGACTATCTCTACTATATGGATTATAAGGACTTTGTATAGGTTGGTTATTTTTATGACCATATTGTGTTACTCTAGAGGGTACATTATGATTTATCATGCCATATTTTCATATGGATCACCTTTTGTTGAATTTATCATTACCAACAATAGTTTTGTAGGTTGGTGTACCTCTCCTATTGTTTTTTAATGGACCAATGAATAAGTACTTGCAGAAACACATTGATAAGGAGGCTGATATCACAATTTCATGTGTCCCGATGGATGACAGGTAAGATTCTTCACATTTAAGCAATTGGTACTATTGTAAAGGTTGACTATGTAATCTCCATTTATGGAATAAGACATTAATTTACTTTTTTCCCTTACTTTGGATGTTTAACATATATATTTTAGTGTTGTGGCATCTACTCTTTAATCAGACATAATAGTAGTTGTAGTTGAAAATGCAAAAAGAATGGAATGTTTTCATCAAAAGATCCAAGAAAAGCTTACACTTACTATTGCAAGTAAGAGATATACCGAGAGTTGCAACAATTAGGACCTGTGTAAGCAAGGAATCCATCCAGATTGCCATTGGATCCTGAAGATCATGGCACACTTCTAGCTAGTTAAGAAGACAATCTTGCTCCTCTGTGAAGGCTGATTCATCAATAAAATTGTGATCCTCATATGCTTCATAGCTACTCATATGTTGTTTGATGTCCTTTGCAAGTGCAGGTGCAGAAAAGATAGACATGAGCTCGTTGTTCCTTGGAGATTTCTGCTCATTAATGGGTGATAAAGGAAATATCAACTGCTGATGCAACTCCTCCTTATCTTCTTCACTATCATATACTGGTTGTTTGCTAACAAGCTCTATATGTGCTTTAGTAAAAATGTGCTCCTCGTCATCAGAGTATCCATCAAGGATACGATCATCTTTATCAACATTTGGGACAACAATCTCATCAGAGGAATGCATTTTAGAGACATACGTTACAAGGAAAAATGCATCTACTGCGTTGCTTCCAATTTCTTCATCAAAAGAGCAGTCAACAAAATCTGCTTTCAACACTGGAAAACTAGGAAAGGAATGATATGGTTTTTCCTTGATTTCTTCAACAGAAACATCTATTTCAATCTTATAATCTGAGGAAACACCTATTGTATGTTGAATATCCTTTTCAAACTCCTCACAACAATTCTCAAATAGAAATTCAACTGAAAAATACCTTTTATAGTACTCCTTAAATGTTGAATGAAATTCCCTTAGTGATGAAATGTTAGAATGAGGTAGTGAGAAATACCATTGATGTGCATCACCATCTAATGAATCCATGAACATTTTCATCAATACATCCTCATGATATATATCCAACTAATCCATGCATTGATGAAACTTAATGAGATGTTGTGCATGATTATCCTCCCTTTCTCTGAATATAGACCTAGAAAATCTCCCCATTTTGACATATGAGGTATTGGATGTGGGAAACTAGTGTTGATGATAACAACTTCGTGAGACATCCTCCAGGACACAGACTGAGTGAGTCGGCCTGTGAGAGAGCCCATGAGTTGGGTGTGTCGTTCCTCTCTGAGACTAAGATGGAACGTTGTGTGCCCCTATGTGGGGTAAGGATACCCATGAGATAGGCATGTCAATGTTTGTGCCCCTATGTGGGGTGAGAATGCACATGAGATGGGTGTGTCGTTTGAGATGAAACAATGTGTACCCCTGTGAGGGGTGAAGGTGCCCATGTGATGGATGTATTGTTCTCCTTTGTGTAGACAGTTGAGATAATGCGATACTTCACATGATTCTTCTGTGCGACTCAGTGACATAGAGATCTGTTCAGTAGGACGTCCTTGTGGCTGAGCACAGGTGGACGCGCCCCTAGTGGCTGAGCACTAGTGGGTGTGTGTCCAGATGATTCTCCTGCGAGACTCAATGAGATAGAGATCTGTTGAGTAGGACGTCCCTGTGGTTGAGAACAGGTGGACGTGCCCCTAGTGGTTGAGCACTAGTGGGTGTGTGATATCCCTTGTTATATTGTCTAAGAGTAAGATTTACTTGTAACCTTGATTGTGATGTAAAGGGTACAAGTCGACCCCACCATAAAGTGAAAGATAATTAATGTAAAAGATAATTAATATTGTAATTATTATTTATAATCTGAGTTATTGAGGTCAACGATGTTGTGCCAATAGACACCACTTTTGGTCTGTCCAGTCTAGTATAAATAAAGGTAATTTCCCCATTGAGGAAACACAACACACATGTGATTTTGGAAATTTCAGCAAGTACATATTCTAGGGCTGAAGTGCACACCTCTCTTGGGCGCTAGCTTGTTGGTTTTGCAGAGCACCCTTTTGTGTGCTAGGTCTATGGTGTGGGAGGTCTTTCTCTTGAGAATATAACAAAGGATAGTTGGGTTTTCTTCCCTTATTGAGAAGGGTTTCCTAGGATATTTCTTGTGTTCTTGTGCATGGTATTTCTTCTTGTGATCTTGGTTATTGCAACAATTGTTGATGGTATAGCTGCATTGTCTATGGTTCAAGTAAATGCTAAAATTGAAATAAACTTCATGCTTGAGCCTAGCTTAGTGAAAATTCAACATTGTTTTAGAGCATAGGTCTTGAAGAGCCCATTGCACAAGCATTTACCAATCATCTTCTCACTTCTGCAGAACCGTACGACCCTCCTAGGGTTTCCAGAAAATCCGTACGACCCTCTCTTTTTGGGTGTTCCAACACTTAATACTTGGACGTTGTGGATAAAAATTACATAGGAGTGTACGACCTCCTTCAACACACCTCCAACAACCTTCATATTTCATTTCCGAGCATTTTGGATTTTTGGCCCTAGGGTTTCGCAATTTTCTGTAGAAATTTCAGATTTAGGGTTTCTGCAACTCATTGAAGGAGCTTTTCAGCTCACCAGTGTTCTTCTAATTTTCAAGGCTTATTGTTGGCAATCATAAGCCCAACAAAACCTAAGTTTTCTAGCCTAGCCTAACAATTAGGTTTTCTAGCCCAGTTGGCAAGGGTTTGTGAAGAATCTGAAAATATGATGAACACAACCTTGGTGGAAGATAGGCTTGATGGATCAAGCAACTTCAGTTCCTGGAAGTCAAGACTTCAGGTCACCCTTGAAGAGGAAGACATATTGTGGGTGATACAAAAAGGTTTACCAAAGACAACTAACGATGAAGAGAAGGAAGAAAGGAAGGAAGATGACGTCAAGGAAAGGAAGATAATAATCTACTCAAGCTCTTACATCGAAGGGCCAACTTCAAAACATCAAGATGACAAAAGGGTGACATTGTTGCTATCTTCTACATGAAGATGTCAGAGATCAGAGATCAGCTAGGTGCCATTGGAGAATTCATATCAACACTCTCAAGTATGCACTTGTATATATTATTTGTATCATTGTCATGTGGGTACTTGCAGAAGGAAGGAACCTTTGTTGCAATCATGGATCCAGAGCGATCTTAGTGCATTCAGAGGAACAACACACTAGAAGTGAAGACTCCAAGTTTGATTGTTTTAATTATCATACCTCGAACCTACATTTCTAAAAAAATTCTACATTACAAGTAGGAGTTGTAGTTGTGACAACAATCCTTAAATTGTTTTGATTCTAGAGATGTAATCATTATTCTCCTCTAGGAGATATTCTTGTCTTGTTTCCTTTCATTTGTTTTCTTGTTCGAGGCAGGTTAACAACAAAGGAAGATGTTTACCCTTCAGACTTCAGAGGGAATCACTCGACTCAGAGGGAGTCAAAACCATTTGAGGAAGAACAAAACCATCATCGACGCAACCAAAGCGATGATACATGATCAGCGTCTACCTATGACTCTGTGGGCAGAAGTATGCATGACAATAGTATATGTTCAGAACAGTAGTCCTCACCAGATTTTGAAGAACATAACTCCTGAAGAAGCCTTCACCGGAGTGAAGCCTGAGATTGGAAACTTCAGGATATTTGGGTGCCTAGTATATTTTCATGTACCCAAAGAGAAGAGATCCAAGCTAGACCCTTCAGGGAGAAAGGGTACATTTGTGGGATACGGTGAATCTTCGAAGGCATATCAGATCTACATCCCTGATCAGAGACAGATTGAGGTTAACAGAGATGTTATATTTGAAGAAGAGATAGCCTTTCAAAGATCCAGAGAATCTCAGATGGAGATTGACAGTGAGACAGTACCTTCTCCCCCTTCAACAGTTCAGAGGGAGACAACTATTATTCCAGTTGATCCAGTTGTTCCAGCTGATCCAGTTGCTCCAGTTGATATCCCCAGAGATATTGCAGTAGGGCATAAAAGGCATGCCTGGGCTCGACAAACTCTGTAGGAGGCAAAGGGACATGCAACCCCTCAAGGCACATCCCGAGAGAGAAAGAGACCAAATAGATTTTCAAGCTACTTTTCAGCCATGAGCCAAATCATTGATTCTGAGCCTTCTTGTCATGGAGAAGTGACAGATGAGAAGGTATGGTAAGATGCCATGACAAAATAATATTAGTCCATCCTGAAGAATGATGTATGGGATATTGTTCGGAGACCAGAAGGGAAGTCTGTAGTGACTTCCAAGTGGATCTATAAGATCAAGCATGCAGCTGATGGAAGTGTCGAGAAATACAAAGCGAGATTTGTAGCCAGAGGATTCTCACAAGTAGAGGGAGTTGACTATGATGAGACATTTGCTTTAGTAGCCCGATACACTTCCATCTGTACTATCATCCATGAGTTGGAAACTACATCAGATGGATGTAAAGATAGCCTTTCTCAATGGTGAGATTGAGGAAGAAGTTTATATCGAGCAGCTAGAAGGATTCATGATACACGACGAGAAACATCATGTGTGCAGGTTGAAGAAAGCCATGTATGGACTAAAGAAAGCACCTCGTGCTTGGTATGAGAAAATGGATGGATTCTTTATGAGTCTGGGCTTCAACAAGAGTGTTGTTGATCCAAACCTATATTATCATATTGTTGGTAACGAGTGCCTAATCTTGGTCCTGTATGTGGATGAATTATTCCTTAGTGGTTCAGAAAGACTTATTGTTGAATGCAAGAAAGCCTTGACTTCTGAATTCGAGATGAAGGATCTGGGTATGATGCACTACTTCTTGGGACTAGAAGTATGGCATAGGACTGATGAGATTTTCCTGAGTCAAGGAAAATATACAATGGAGATATTGAAGAAGTTTGGTATGACAGAGTGCAAATCCTTGCCTACACTGATGTTGATGGATTTGAAGAAAATGAATGATGCTTCTATTGATTTGGGTGAGATTGATCCACATTTGTATCGACAACTGATTGGATAATTGATGTATCTGGTTAACACCAGACCTGATATATGATATGCAATGAATGTACTTCGTCATTTCATGAGTCAGCCGAGACAGACTCACTGGATAGCAACGAAGCATGTATTGAGATATCTACGAGCCACAATTGGATATGGCCTGAGATATGCCTCCAGTGTAGACTTGAGTCTGCAGGGATATGCCAATGCAGATTGGGTAGGGAACACAGTGGACCGGAAGAGCACATTCGGTTGTTGTTTTACCTTGGGGTCTGTCGTGGTTTCCTAGTGCAACATGAAACAGAGCTTTGTGGCCTTGAGTAACACAGAAGCAAAGTATATAGCATTGAGTGTGGCAGTCCGCGAAGCAGTGTGGCCTCGCAAGCTCCTGAAAGATTTATTTGATCATGAGATGGATCCTACCATTATTCATTGAAATAACTAGAGTTGTGTGAAGCTCTCTAAGAAACCTATGTTTCACGATAGATCGAAACACATTGAGATAAAATGTCATTATATTAGAGACGTGGTGCAGAGAAAAGCAGTACACGTGCAATACCTTCTTACACATGGGCAGTTTGAAGATATATTCACTGAACCACTTGCCAAGACGAAGTTCGAGTACTTTCGTGAGAGACTTGGTTGGGTGGAGAATGCCTCCCTAGCTGAGAGGGAGAGTTGATGATTACAACTTCGTGAGACATCCTCCAGGACATAGACTAAGTGAGTCGGCCTGTGAGAGAGCCCATGAATTGGGTGTGCCCATGAGATGGGTGTGTCATTCCTCTCCAAGACTAAGATGGAATGTTGTGTGCCCCTGTGTGGGGTAAGGATACCCATGAGATGGGTGTGTCGATGTGTGTGCCCCTGTGTGGGGTGAGAATGCCCATGAGATGGGTGTGTTGTTTGAGAAGAAACTGTGTGTACCCTTGTGAGGGGTGAAGGTGCCCATGTGATGGGTGTATCGTTCTCCTCTATGTAGGGAGTTGAGACGATGTGGTACTCTAGATGATTCTCCTGTGAGGCTCAGTGAGATAGAGATATGTTGAGTAGGACGTCCATGTGGCTGAGCACAGGTGAACGTGCCCCTAGTGGTTGAGCATTAGTGGGTGTGTGTCCAGATGATTCTCCCGTGAGACTCAGTTAGATAGAGATCTGTTGAGTAGGACGTCCCTATAGCTAAGCACAAGTGGACATTCCCGTAGTGGCTGAGCACTAGTGGGTGTGTGAGATCCCTTGTTATATTGTCTAAGAGTAAGATATACATATAACCCTAATTGTGATGTAAAGGGTACGGGTCGGCCCCACCATAAAGTGAAAGATAATTAATATTGTAATTATTAATTATATTCCGAGTTATTGAGGTCGGCCCTGTTGTGCCAATAGACACCACTTTTGGTCTGTCCAGTCTAGTATAAATAAAGGTAATTTCCCCATTGAGGAAACACAACACACATGTGATTTTGGAAATTTCAGCAAGTACATATTCTAGGGCTAAAGTGTGCACCTCTCTTGGGCGCTAGCTTCTTGGTTTTGGAGAGCACCCTTTTCTGTGCTAGGTCTATGGTGTGGGAGGCCTTTCTCTTGAGAATATAGCAAAATATTGTTGGGCTTTCTTCCCTTGTTGAGAAGGGTTTCCCAGGATATTTCTTGTGTTCTTGTGCATGGTATTTCTTCTTGTGATCTTGGTTATTGCAACGATTGTTAATGGTGTAGCTTCATTTGTCTATGGTTCAAGTAAATGCTAAAATTGAAATAAACTTCATGCTTGAGCCTAGCATAGTGAAAATTCAATAACTAGGAACTGTAGAAAAGTTAAGAGGTGCAAATCTTCGAGCCAAAACAACAGCAAATGCCTTTGACATTCTGAAATTGTGGAGTCACCATTGGATTTGTCCTTCATGGAGTCGCCAGGTGAATGATGCATTCTACACTTTGTCAGCAACCTTTGTTCACCATCAAAGACTGGATCTAAGCTTGTCATTTCTCCAAGGGAAAATCTTCAACTTCATCCCCAACAACAACGCCATAAATGTTAGCATTAGAAGTCACACCTAGTCTTTTGTAGGTGTAAGCCTAATACCCATTAGAGATTTGTAGTTTCGTAAAAGATAAGATTTTTTAGTTTTAGGTGTAGCGAATGGATGAGAAACTCAACTCAAAGTATCAACACAAAAGCTCCATAAAACATACTTCAGCAAGCAAGGCTTGAATAATCTCTTATTAGTTTACAGGATAACAGTGAAAAGATGGAAGAATGAAGAAGAAAATGTGAATATATGAACCAAAATACTTCAAGCACTATGGCACACATATAGAGGAAATATCATTAACAAGGAACCTCCAGGTTAACAAGACGATATGTTTTGACAACACTTGCATCAACAAAAGATAGTTAATCAGTCACTGTAATTCCATAGAAACAAGCACTAAAGATAAACCATTTACCAGTAGACAACATCAAAACAAGAGAGAAAGATAGCATATAATAGTAGAAGAAAATTTGATTATTAACCATTGAAGAGTCTTAAATCTATACATACATCATCTCAAAAGCGTTTACAATCTGAAAGAGTAATATGAGTCTCACAAAAACCACTCCAACCATCTATTGGAGTGATATAACCCCTTAAATAGGAAATTACATCAAGAATTCTTCTATGACTCGTTACCTAGCTCTAGCATAAGATTTTGTTCCTTGGAGAGATGTGGCAATAGACAAACAAACAAAAATTTAATAAGCTGCTAGATTCCAAGAAATTGTTGGCAGTAATAAATACAATTGCAACCAACTCATTGCATGAAGATTTAATGGAGCTAGATCTTGGGCACAAGTGTCCCTTGATGTCTAACTGATCTCTGAGGAGTTATTCAAACCTCTTCTGACAGTTCACAGCTCTCCCACAACTCAGATCTATCAAACTATTAGAGTTTGCAACACATCTGTAGGATGCACTGCGAACTTTCCTATAGATGATGTTTTTGCATTTTCTCCCAAACGACGAACTGTATTGGGATGACTTTTGGTCAACAACTTAATATCATCATGATTCTTCTACTTGAGAAAATTGGGCAAACCCCAGTTCACGGATCTTGAGAAAAATAAAAAATGGTTGTAGATGATGGTGGCTCGTTGCTCGAAAAGCGTGAAGTATTTTGCCCTGAAATTAAGTGAGTTTATTCATCTTATCTCCATGCATCTCATGTAAAACGTTCATGGCAAACAAGTGCACGTTTTAAAAGTTATGGTGAAAATACACTTTCGCAGCGAAACTGCTGCTTCAGCACTTTTGTAGCGTGGATTCACTGCAAAAGTTTTGTACAAGCATGTCTTCAACTATTTGATCTCTTTTTTGTGTGAGAGGTATCTAGTGTTTTTTTTTTTATGTACTTAAGCCCGATGAACCACAAAACACATAATCCCTTCTCAAAAGTATTTCCTTGACATAACCAAGACCCAAACCCTAAGTATCCCATGGCAGCAAAATCAGGATTTGGTCTGCTGATATGAACCTGTGTGTAATCAAAACTGAAGCAAAATAGAGAAGCCTCTGACCATCCATAAACTATTCAACCACCAATAGACTATGTTATGTAACCTTGTGAAAACATGGTTTGTTACTAATGGTTTGCAATGATTAGGATTTGCTACAAATAGGGTTTATGCTAGAACAATATTACAGAGATTGAGATGAAATTGGAGCTAAAAGCTTGGATGAAATGATGACAACCTGAGGCTAAATGAAGTCTCAAATAATAAGAGTTTAAAAAAAATTCTGCAAAACAGAGAGTTCGCAACGCTAACTCAATTTGCAGCAAGTAATTTTTTATCAGGGTTTTCATCAAAAGAATTTGTAGTTTCAGAGATAAGGTATGAGCTAAGATTTTTGAGTGGAGTAATGGTACCTATATCTTGCGAGAAAGTGAGATATGCCTTGATTTCAAATCACTATGCAAACAAGGTATTTGCAGCAAATGCTCAGTTTGCAACAATGTGCAGTCTGCAACAATGTGCAGTCTGCAACAAATGAGATGAACATAGTTACCAACTTAATGAGAACTGTGACCTCAAAACGAGAACTCTGGCCCAAAAAACCCATATTTTTGCATAAAAACATGAAAATCAACCCCCAAATGAAAAAGTGGTGCTACCGATACCACCATTTTTTCAAACATGGTCAAATTACAACATTTTTCAAGCATGGCCTTCAAAACTCATACAGTAGCTTAGAAAAACTTTAAAATTAACACCTAAATAAAAAAGTGATGCTAACTAAAAAAAAATAAAGGTCAAAACGTTAAAATTATGGCTAATTACGACATAATTGAAACCATGGTTTTGACAATAGATCCATGTTATCCCCGATACCTAGGGATAACTAGGAGATCATGTTTCGAGGCCCACATGGTCCTAGACATGGAGTACCGAGAGCAGATTGACTTGAGCATGGCCCTTGAGAGCCCATCTTTTCTTCTTCTCAGCCAAACTTGTCCTGTCAGTAGTACCAGCCTCCATCACTACCGGCCTGAGCTTGCATCAGAAAAGGCTCTTGCTCCATGAGGTAATTGGTCTGAGGTATCATGGTATGTGTCACATCTGATCATTATAACCTTCTTATGTATGCATTAGATCTCTTTCATTTCAGATAACTGCTTGGATCTTACACTAATCCACTTGACCACTGTTGGGGTGATTGATTGGGTAGCTTAGCAAGTTGGTATTCATGGGTTTTGGTTAGCC
>ML809648.1:42043-54676 GCA_009831015.1 Picea engelmannii | reverse complement strand
AAAATTAAAAATAGTTATATATATATATATATAGAAGTGAGAGCCACGAGGGAGTTGTCGGGCATTGCCCCAGTCCACGTGGGGTAGGCCATGGTCCCACATGATCATAACCTAACCCAAAGGGGCTCGAGCGATGCCCGATATCACCCCTGTCACTCTCACTTCTCTATATATTTATATATATTATATAAACTATATAGATAGTTTATATAATATATATAAACTATATATATAGTTTATATATAGAGAGAGAGATTGATTATATAATATATATAAACTATTTTTATTTATTTTTATAAAATTTAATATTTAAATTAGTTTTTAAAGATTTTTAATGTAATTTTTTTTATAATTTTGGGATTTTTTATTAGTTTTGTATTAAAAATTTTATTTTAGGATTTTTAATTTAGTATTTATATATGTTTTTTGGTTTTTGTGATTTTTATTTTTTTTTAAAGTGTTTTTCTCCATAAATTGAATTTTTTACTTCTTTTTTTTTTTCCTTATTTTCTCTTAGTTTTTATAAATAATTTTAATTTTGTGTGTGTGTGTGTGTGTGTTTTANGGGTTTTTAATTTTATTTTTATTATTTTATTTTATTTTTTTATATAAATTTGCTTTTGCTTTTGTTTTTTTTTAATTAATTTTAATTGTTTTTTTTTTTTTAGTTTTTTAAGTTATTAATTTATCAAAAGAAATTTTAATTATATTTGTTTTTTAAATATTAAAAAATAGTGTTATTTTAAATTATTTTTTATGTATTGAAGTAACCATAAACAATATGTTAAAAATGATGTTTTTTATTACATTTTAAAAGTATGGAACAATAAATGAATTAAGGAGACACAATTACATGAAAAACCATAATTTCAAAAAAGTAAATGGAAAAAAATATTTATAAGATTGAAAGGAGCATGGAAAAATTACTAAAAACATCATTGAATAAAAAATTAGAAAAAAAAATTGAAAATACATGAAAAACAAGCATTTAAAAAAATAATGTGGAAACATTGTGGATCTAAAAATTTAAAATATCAAAAAATCATCTAAAAAGAGAGGGGGGTGCTACCGGTAGCACCATTTTTAAAAACAGGGTAAAAAACTTGACCCCCCCAAAAACGAGAACTCGTTCTCGTTAAGTTGGTAACTATGTTGATGGCATGTGATGTTTCCCCCTTGTTGCAAAAAGTCAAACCATCAGTCCTTTAAGCATTTAATCCACCATCAACCACTACAAAGAGTCTGCGGCATCAAGAGTCTACAGTGTGCAACGCCAAGCAGTGTGCAGCGCATTTACAGTTCACAACGAATTTGAACCAGTGTGCAATGCACTTTTGCAAATGGAAATGAAGGTAAAAAATGATAAATCCTCTTGTTCAAACCGACCCTTCGAAAATGATTAATGAGGAGATGGCACTGAAAACTCAAATCCATCATCAAACACATTTGCAAAATCATAATCATGAAAGATTTGGCGCATGATCTATATTTTAATTGTTGCGGACTTTTAGGAGATTTTGCAGTGCACGTGATTTGACAACTGACAAGACAATTAAACGATTGGGTAAATATTTAAGACTTTTTGTACACTTGTTTTGGACATAATACTTGATGGTGACCTCCCAACTATGCAGATATGACCAATACCTTACCTCTTTACAAATTATGACCACCACCATCATGACATCAAGACTTTGTAAATGTAGTATGATCAGCTCATAAGTTTTAAACCAATGACTTATAACAAAGACATAACACATGACTGAAAAGAACCAAAAGAGACCTTCTGAGACTAGACTAACAAAAAAATGAAAAATGAGAGAAAACCTCGACTCTTGTACATCCTATGTGTTAACAAAGCTCACCCACCACAAAGGCACCCACAGGTAACACTCTACATTCCCATGTTATCACATGCACCCCATTCCCAAATATTTACCCCATGCCACCTCATACACTTGCATGACTTGGACCAGACTCCACCTGCGAAACACCCCAAACTCAAGGGGGATAATCCCAATAGGACACCCTCAGACCCTCTCCAAACCTAAACTTGTCAAATTGCCTAACGTATTTGAGCATTTGTTTGGGGTTAAGGGGGTTTGATGCACATGTTCGAGTGATTTAATTATTGGATGTGATTTACATGTTGTGATCCTTGTGACTTATGAACCCCAAGAGGGCATACATGTTGTCTCTACAGAGCCTTGCCTGGTGGACAGGTGCACATGAGGGAATGATTAGCTCGAACCTTCATGAGGGCTCAAAGTCCACAGATAAACGTTGAAACCCCAGCCGGGGGGCAGGACAGAGATGAAGGGCTTCTACCAAGAAGAAGGACAGTCTTTGGAGGGACTTTGGTGGACCTAGACCTAGGGGATTGTGCCCTTCCCACCTGACCATTGGCCTTTGGAGGCCTTAGATGTCACCTACTTGTTAGGGTTGTCACCTTGGGGGAATTCCTAAGGTTATTGGCATGTGTGGGCAAGGATTTTGGCCTTTGGAGGCCCAATGTTTCACTTCCTATGCCCAACGTTTCATCATGGAGGCCCAACATCACCCTAAAAGGGCATGACATCACCCTTAAGAGGGTCTTTAGATGCAGAGGGTCTTTAGACCTGTTTTTTTGACCTAAAACTTAATTAAGGTCAAGTTTTGTATAAGTAAACAAAAAACTAACATTCATTAGAATCATAACTCTCAATTGGGAGAGTGGAGGTCTGAAATTGGTGCCCTCTTAGGATTGTTGCCTGAAATTATGATGGCAAATTTGCTTGGAGGCTATTTTGGATGCATCTTGGATCATTTTTGGTGAAGTCATTTGGCAATCTAGGGTTTTATGGTATGATTATTCTTGGTGAAGTAAACAAATCTAGGGTTTTACATTGTCAAGCTCCTAAAGCCCTAAAGTGCTAGCACTTTAGAAGCCTTGATCAATTGTGTTGCATTAGAATATAATTCTTAATAAATCTAAGGAGAAGGAGGGGCTAGGGCCTAGAAGAGCCTACACCCTAGTCACCTCACCTTCTCAAAGTTTGGATTCTAGAGAGACTTAAGGTGCTACTCTCTCTAAGTCCATCCTTACTTAGATTAGTATAATTGATATCACGGAATTTGTACTTTGATAGAAGAGAAAGGTAAAAGAAAGCAAATTGGCGAAACGAGAGACTAATCCTATCACTGTCACCTCAATAGGATGTTTATTTCTATTTAGGGTGGTAGGCCCATGGAGACGTCCTCGGTGACCTGGGGTTTTGAGAAGGCAATGGGTAAATGATAGGTAAAAGGTCCCCTCTCACAAGTCACCACCGATCATAAAGTTCGATTAAACAACCCATAAAGAGATAATATACCAGAAGTGTACCTGCCTGGAACAAAGCAACAAAAAAACTATATGTTCACAAGTACACTTGTTGTTAGTCCTTCATAAAACCTTAGACTTTGTCAAATAAAGAAAATGGCTGATATGAATGTGAAGTAAACAGAAATTTATAACAACAAATATAGATATCAATAGCTTCACAATTATGCCTCAGTAATGCTTCAATAATGACCAAAAATGATAACACAAACTTGGCAAAATGCTAGTATTTGTCAAAGGCAAAGAGGACAATGTAAAATCAGCTCTAACATTTTCTTTTAGATGCTTTTAATGCTGCTAAGTATGGCTATAGTTTACTTTAGTAACAACAGCAACAACGTTAGTGAGTTAGGCTATTCTAGTGTTAGAAGTAATTAGTAGGTTGTTTGAAAAATAGGGTTTGAAGGTTGTTTGATCAAATTACTCAAACGAGGTCTTAGACTAGTGCTTTATTAGGGAAAATGAAGTCAAATAAGGCAGCGACAGATGTTGAAGAAAATGATAATGGAGAGTCAAAGACAAGAGGGGATGATAAATTGGAGTCTTAGTAAGCCAAGGCTCCAACTATCAAACCCTAGGGGAAATTGGTTACTAAGGTGTAGGTAACCCTAGGCCTTAGTAGATTTCCTCCCTCTTTAACTCGATGATGAAGCAAATGACGACTAGGATGAAGTAACAAGTGCTAGGGTGTTGCAATGGCAAGGCCCTAGCAATGGCTTCAAGAAAAATGTCTCCTTGGCACAATCTAGTAGGTGGATAGAAAATTAGAACAAGGAGAATAACATGTGCTTGATTCCCTAGGGTTTAGGCTAGCAATTTCATAAGCATTAGCAAAATGCAAAGTAAAAATACCATAACCATTCAAAGGAAAGAAGAATTGCAGAATTTTACTTACATTTACCAAGCATAATCTAGCACATCACCTAGTTGTAGACTTTCCATCAAGAAAAATGCCAAAAACACCAAAAATAACCTTCCTTCAACAAGTGCGCACTAAATTTCAGTGCAAAAACCCTAATGAGGGCGCCAATTTCAGTCCTCACACAAGTGTGAGTGAAAGATGATGAAAAAATAAGAGTTTAGAGTCTCTATTTATACAATATCATTGACCTTTAATTACACTTTAGGTAAAAAAAGGTCGATATGGCCAATTTACATCAAAAAAATTGTTTTACATTAAATGTCACAATGAAAACCCTAAATCAAGCATAAAAGGTGACGTCATGCCCTTTTAGGGTGATGTTAGTCTGTTTAGGGCAACGTTGGCCTCCTGGGGCAAAATGTTAGCCCTTCTTGGGCCTCAAGAACCTGCCACATGTGCCACTTGGCACACAACTGCATCCAAAACCTCCCAAAATGTTGGATGATGTCATGGGTGACCTGGGTGACGTCATGGGCCTTTCAAAGCCTACATCATGGTGGAAAGGGCACAACCCTCTGGGTCTAGGCCTACCAGGCTGCCCCTGGTGGAACGTCCTCCTCTCTCTTCGGTGCAATCCTCTGATCTGTCTTTGCCCCCTACTGGGGTCTCAACATCCATCTATTGGGATTTTAGCCTCATGGAGGTCTGAACTAATCATCTCCCCATGTGTACCTGTCCATCTGGGTACCTGGCCATTGGGTGCGGACCTGCAACATCAGCAGATACGCCCTCCATGGGCTCACAAGTCACAGGGATCATAGTAGTGTCAATCACATCTAATCATCAATTTTATTAAACATGTGCATAAAATCCCCTTTACCCAGACAAGTGCTCAAAGACATTATACTAATCTACAAGGCAAGTTTGGAGGAAGAGCTAGGACATCCTATTGGGCTAATGCTCCATGGATGTGGGATTTTTCTGGAAGAAGTCAAATACAGACCATGTGAGTGGATGAGGTGGTAAGGGATATCTGGGCAAGCGGTGCAGTGATAGTAGGGAAATGTATGGCTTACATGTGGGTGCCTCTAAAGAGGGTGAGTTGCACCTGTCATGGATGCAAATGTTTCCAAGCCCATTCATGCCTTTTATCTTTTATTTTATTGCTTTTTCTTTCAAGAGGCTAGTTAGGGGACACTGCCCTGGCGCGGTGACCAGTGGTGGCAATGTTACCCACAAACATTTCATGGAGATGAGAAGGTTGGCTCGTGATGAGACCCCTTTTCTCTTGGCTATGCCACCAAGAGCCACTAACCTGGCATGGTGACCAGTTGTTGGTAGTGACCAACTGTTGGTAGTTTCATACTGCTACATGCCCATGGACCTAATAGGTTGGCTCGTGATGAGACCCCCTATCCTCAAACTAGGTCTTGTTTAATTATTTTTTTATGGGTCCCTCTTTTTCTTGTTGAGAAGCCTTTTATTGCTTTCTTGGGGATCCCTGGGAGAAGCATCTCAAGGTTTCATTCCTTTGGCTTTTATCTTTTTCCAACTACTTTTACCCTCTGGGCCTTTAACTCCTTCTTCACACAAGGCAAGGTACAACCCTTAAATATTTGGCCAACCCAATGTCCAGACCAGTGTAATGGGGTGGATGAGCGGGAAAAGGATGACAAGTGGTAAATGTGGTGGGAGCAGATAATGGCCTTTCATGAACCCACCCAGTGGCAACTCAAACCCTATGGGTACCAGCTTATAAGGGAATCCTATCATTCCCCCCAGGTATGGTCAAGTGGAGAAGTATAAGATCCAAGCACCCATTAGAAGCAAAAAGAATTGAATGCACACATTCAAAGGTTTTGAGGATCAAAGTGACACATACCATGATACCTGGACTCATTACCTCATGGAGCAAGATCCACCTCTGCTACAGGACCAGGCTGAGGTGATGGATGTTGTTGTTGCTGACAAAGTGGAGGCACTGAAGAATGAATGGATGGGCCCTCCAGGGCCATGCTCAAGTCGATCTGGCTCTTGCTACTCCATGTCTAGGACCTGTGGGCCTCAAGACATAATCTCCTTAGTTATCCCTAAGCTAGGGGATAATAATAATCATTGTTGTTGTTTGCTCCAAGTAAATGTTGCTAACTCTTGACTCCATAGACCCATAAAGGCACTAGTTTTCACGTCCTCCTTTTTGAGAGATCAACCAACACTCAAACCTTAAACCTTTCTCCTCTTACTAACTACAACTAACACCAACTTAGTTTAGTAAACTGACTGTATTTGTTGTTGTCATAATCACTGCTATAGCCATCATCTAGCAGCCTGTTCAAGCCCACTTGACCATTTAAATCAACTTAGAATTTGTATGAGGCAAGGTACATTCAATCATAACTAAAATGTGCATCTAATCGCCTATCTAAAGTACATTTTTGAAGGTTTACTATTTGGTGTCATTACTTTTGATTTGATGTTGTTACATTGAATTTAAACAACTTTTTAAAGGTTATTTATTGATTGACATATATCTATAATTTGCATGAGACGAAGTATTATCATTTAAGACTTTAAGATATCTTGTTATATTGTCCATTCAATTGCATTTTCTGGATATTATTACAGCTGCCATCAATTAATTATTGTTGCTATATATTTATTATTTGCTTCATACATTGATCAATAGTAGATATTTCCATAAACTTGGAAGCCTTGATGAAGCATTTATTATCACTTGTTATTGCCATAATGTTTGTTGTTGTATTGGTAAGGGGCGAGTACACTTAATTCTCCTTTGCTTCGTCCAATAAGACTTAAATCTGATTTGAGTGACCTCGAGAGAGGGGTAGTTCACCTTTACCTTTTCTTTCCCTCCTTCAAACAACGAGGTCCTGGGACGTCTCCCTTGCAGTGAGTATTTTCTCCTCCTAAATAGAAAGAGGTACTATGTTGGGTTGACAGTGACAGGGCTACTTATGTGTTATGCCAATCTAGGCCTACTTGCCTATAGGCTTTGGGCAAGTACAGATTGTGTGATAACATTTTTGGCATCGTTGTCAGGGAACATCGAGGCAATTTTCCTTGAACAACAAATTTTTGGTAAGCCTTCTCCTCAAAGCCTTTAACTTTTCAAAGCTTACCTGGCGACTCCACTGAGGGTGATTCCTTCTTTCCCTTTGATAATCCCTAGAAGGATTATCTGGCAACTGCACTAATGATAAAGTCAACCATGGCTTCTCAATGGGACCCAGGTAATTTTAAACCCTTGGATATGAGTGAAATACAGGGGTACCCCCGAAAAATGCCTCCAAGGTATGAAAATTGGCTCCCTAGATTCACTGGTAACGATGGGGTTAGAGCCGAAGATCACATGGATAATTTTTGGTCTTGTTTTCAACTCCATCCTATCAGGGATTATGCTGAAGATTTGGCGATGAAACTTTTCTTTGCCACTCTTCATGGCAATGCTAGGAAATGATATGATAGTCTCCCTGATGCTAGCATCACATCTATGGACCAATAAGAAGAAACCTTTCTCGAGAAGTGGAATATTAAAATAAAAGATATCCACATGCTAATAAAAAAACTCGATTACATGAAACAAACTAAGAACGAGACTGTCAAGGAGTTCCATACCAGGTTCGAGAATTTGTTACAACAAATTTCTAAAAGTCATCGTCCTAAAGACAAGTATCTCGTTTATCTCTATACCAATGCACTTTTGACACAATTAGGATTCCTCCTCAATCAAAAGGAACCAAGAATAATCCAAGAAGCCTTTCATATGGCTATAGAAATCGAGGCAAATATCTCCTCGCCCAAGGGAGAACATCTCTCTACTCCAGAAATCAAGGTTGATTACCCTGAGGATACCTCAGATATTCCTAACCTAGATGACATGGCTACCTATAAGATCTTTGTGAGAAGATTGAATGAATGGTGGGAATTAGTTGGCAAATAAGGGTTTGTGGAGAGGAATCGCAATGAAGGTTACCAATCCCATGAGGAAGAGCAAGAATTTACTCATACTTCTACCAAGGATAATGAGGACCTGGTTGAAGAGCAAGAGCCTGAAGATATCAAACATGATGATGAGGTATTAACGTGTGCTCATCCCTCTAATGAAGCCATCCAAGATCATATTCTTCTTGCACAAGAAGAAGAGAATGAGGATAGTCATTTTTCTTTTCAAGATACCCTATACTATGATTCAGAAGGTGAAGAAGTAAGGGAATCCTTGAACGAGCTAGACCCTCTGAATTGTGATGAAGCTGAAGAAGAGGCAAGTCATGAGGGCGAGGTACTGATGCTTGCTCTTCCATTTGATGAATTCATCTAAGCCTTTGATGCTCCTACATAGGAAGAAGTGAATATGGTAAATTGTTTCCCTTTCCAAGTTTTTGACGATGCTTTATTTTGTGATTTGGAAAGTGAAGAAGCGTTAGAGGAGCCCTTGGATGCTTTAGGCCCTTCACGTTATGATAAAGGAAATGACATTGTTAATAACATTTACGAGTTCATACATGTTGGGAAACATAACTAGAATGTGATTGGTTATGATGGGGATCCTATTTACGACATTGAGGATCATTTCAAAATGTTTCCTTTATAGCTATCATATCAGGTTACTACTAATTCTGACATTTGGCAACAAGGAGATGATTTAGTTACAGACATCTTCCAAACACCCAAGGATGACCTAGTGCTATGTTTTCATGATGATTTCCTGTCATACCTTGAGGATTTTGATGAGCATTCCTTTGAGCACTTGGATTTATTCTATGAAGAATATTATCAACCACCATTGTGCTCAGATCTTGATAAGGGTGAGGACGTTGCTTGCCTAAAGCAAGATACTTGTGACAAGGTTTTCCAGCTCCCTTCGATTACTTTACCTCGTTATGTCACTAAGGATGCAGTTGGGAAACACGTCCCTTGTCCCAAGTTTTCTCTAGGATAGAACCTTCTTTTAGAATTCAAGGGTAGGTTGAATATCTTAAGAAGAAGTTTGTTATCTCAATCTTTCAACTCTCCCCTAAGAAGCTGCCAATCATCCTCTAGGTTCTTGCTAGTCCCTTCTCAGACCTCAAGATGTGATGATGTCAGAGGTATCCAACCTTCAGACTCTTTGAGTCAGTCTTTTGAGCCTTTGACTTTTCACGATCCCTTTCTGAGATGGATTGAGCACTTTCCTAGAAGTGTAACTTGGTATAATTTTGTCCCTCCCTCCCGCCTCCATGAGCTAGACTTTACGATTTCCTATGATATGATACATGCTCTAACTCATGTTATTTTTGTTCTTAACTTGTCATTGTTTTGGTTTATGATAAAGCACAGAGGCGGGTATTATGAGGCATTGCTAGGATGGTTTCACTGGTTATATGGCTACACCTAACATTCAACCAACAGGTAAGTAGAAGTAGGTAGGCATTTTCATCCATTGTACATACCATTGCATATCATTATAATATAATTGTAGTTGCATTTTCGTATTTGCTTTGCTTCATTTGTATATATGTATGCTCATGATCATATGTTAGATTAGTAATGCTTTTATTTCAATTTTTATATCTATATGGACAACGGGTGATATCACCACCCTAGATGTTACTAATATCTTTTGTTGAGATTTAGCAGGCACAGGTCATACCAAAGATGTTGAGGTTCTCATGCGCTCTACGGTGAGCACATGTCCCCGAGTTGGAGCAAGATGTTATCCCCTAGACTAGGGATAACTAAGGAGATCGTGTCTTGAGGCCCACAGGTTCCATACATGGAGTACCGAGAGTCGTACGACCTAAACATGGCCTCGAAGGGCCCCTCTTTTCTTCAAGTACAATCCACATATCGCCAGCAACAACGTCCATCACACCATCCTGGTCCTGAATTGGCAGTGGGTCTTTCTCCATGAGGTAATGAGTTCGGGTATCATGGTATGTATCACTCTGATTTTTGAAGCACTTGAACATGTTGTATTGAATCCTTCTTCATTTCATGACATTTTCTTGGAAATTATGCTCTTTTCCTTGTTCAAATCTGGGAAGGTGACACAGTGCCCTTGGGTGGGTCTTTGAAGAGTCATTGTTTGTTCCCTCCATACTTAACACTTTCTAACTTTATCCCTTCCATCTCCCCATATTTTGGGCATTGGGATTGGCTACACTAGGAAGGGTTGTACCTTACCTCGTGGGAAGAAGGGGCTAAAGGCCCAGAGGGTAAAAGTAGTTGGCAAGAGTTAAAATCTATTTTGAAACCCTCGAGATGCTTCGCGCAAGGATCCCTGAGAAAGAAGTGAAAAGCTTATCAGTAAGAAAAGGGGACACACAAGATAACGTGAACACTCAAGGTATTAGTTGATGGATAGGGGGTCTCATCACGAGCCGACCTATTATGACCATGGACATGTAGCGATATGACATTACCACTTATATTTTCACCAAGCTAGGGTAATGGCTCTTGGTTGTGTAGCCAAGAGAAAGGGGGTCTCATCACGAGCCAACCTTCTCATTTCTGTGAACTGATTTGTGGATGACATTGTCACCTCTGGTCACCAAGCCAGGACAGTGGCCCTCAACTATTCTCTTGTAACACAAGAGAAAAAGATCAAAATAAAGAAAGCTAAGAATATATGGCAATGAATGGGCTAGGAAACAATTGCATCCATGACAAGGTGCATCTTTCCCTCCACAAAGGAACCCACAGGTAAGACTCTACATTTCCCTGTTATCACATGTACCCCATGCCACCTCATACACTTGCATGACTTCAAACTCCACTTAGGAAACACCCCAAACTCAAGGGGGATTAGCCCAATAGGACACCTCGAGACCCTCTCCAAACCTAAACTTTCCAAATTGCATAACGTCTTTGAGCATTTGTTTAGGGTTAAGGGGGTTTGATGCACATGTTCAGGTGATTTAATTATTGGATGTGATTTACATGCTATGATCCTTGTGACTTATGAACCCCTAGAGGGCATACTTGTTGTCTCTACAGGGCCTTTCCTGGTGGACATGAGGGAATGATTAGCTCGGACCTTCATGAGGGCTCAAAGCCCACAAATGGACGTTGAAACCCCATCCAGGGGGCAGGACAGATATGGAGGGCTTCTTCCAAGAAGAAGAAGGATGTTTCCTTTGGAGGCACTTTGGTGGACCTAGACCCAGGGGATTGTCCCCTTCCCACGTAAACGTTGGCCTTTGGAGGCCTTGGACGTCACCTACTTGCTAGGGTTGTCACCTTGGGGACAGTCCTAAGGTTAATGGGATGTGTGGGCAAGGATTTTGGCCTTTGGAGGCCCAACGTTTCATCATGGAGGCCCAACGTCACCCTAAAAGGGTATGACGTCACCCTTAAGAGGGTCTTTACATGCAGATTGATTTTATTTTATCCAGAATTTAATTTTTGTAAGAAATTGGCCAGGTCGGCTTGGTTTTTTGACCTAAAACATAATTAAGGTCAAGTTTTGTATAAATAAACAAAAAAATGACATTCATTGGAATCATAACTCTCACTTGGGAGAGTGGAGGTCTGAAATTGGCACCCTCTTAGAATTGTTGGCTAAAATTATGAAGGGAAAATTGCTTGGAGGCTATTTTGGATGCATCTTGGATCATTTTTGGTGAAGTCATTTGGCAATCTAGGGTTTTATGGTATGATTATTCTTGGTGAAGTAAGCAAATCTGCATTTTGTCATTTCATTTCAATGGTTATTGTATGTTTTTTTGCTCATGATAAAGATCATGAAATTGCATGCTTAGTAAATCCTAGGAGTGAAGAACTTAAGGTGTTAGTTCTTTGCTCGATATTTCCTAGTCTTTGCTAAAGGTGATTTACATTGTCAAGCTCCTAAAGCCCTAAAGTGCTAGCACATTAGAAGCCTTGATCAATTGTGTTGCATTAAAATATAATTCTTAATAAGTCTAAGGAGAAGGAGGCGCTAGGGCCTAGAAGAGCCTACACCCTAGTCACCTTACCTTCTCAAAGTTTGGATTCTAGAGAGACTTAAGGTGCTACTCTCTCTAAGTTCATCCTTACTTAGATTAGTATAATCATTGATGTTGTTTGCTCCAAGTAAATGTTGCTAACTCTTGACTCCATAGTCCCAATAAAGGCACTAGTCTTCACCTCCTTCTTGTTGAGAGATCAACCAACACTCAAACCTTAAACCTTTCTCCTCTTACTGATTACAACTAACATTAACTTAGTTTAGCAGAATGACCGTATTTGCTGTTGTCATAAACACTGCTACAACCATCATCTAGCATCCTGTTCAAGCCCACTTGACCATTTAAATCAACCCAGAATTTGTATGAGGCAAGGTACAATCAATCAGAACTAAAATGTGCATTTAATTGCCTATCTAAAGTACATTTCTGAAGGTTTACTATTTGTTGTCATTACTTTTGAT
>ML809648.1:25128-36755 GCA_009831015.1 Picea engelmannii | reverse complement strand
GGTTAGGTCTTGCATTTATTTATTTATCATTTTCTTAGGGTCCCTCAGTTTCTTATGAGAGGCTTTTTATTTCCTTCTCGGGGATCCCCTGGGCGAAGCATCTCTAGGTTTTCATTTTCTTATGGCTTTTATCTTTTACCAGTTGCTTTTACCCCCTGGGCCTTTAGCCCCTTCTTCCCACAAGACAAGATGTACCCTGGATGGTCATCCTAACGGCCAGACTAGGGGAATGGGATTGATGAGCGGGTTTTAAGATGAAAGAGTGATAATATGAGGGGAATGGACGATGGTTCTTCAAACCCCCCTTGGTGGCTAACCAAAACTCAAGAATACCAACTTGTTAAGCTACCCAATCAATCACCCCAACAGTGGTCAAGTAGATTAGTGTAAGATCCAAGCAGTTATCTAAAATGAAAGAGATCTAATGCATACATAAGAAGGTTATAATGATCAAATATGACACATACCATGATACCTCGGACCAATTACCTCATGGAGCAAGAGCCTTTTCTTATGCAAGCCCAGGCCGGTAGTGATGGAGGCTGATACTGCTGGCAAGACAAGTCTGGCTGAGAAGAAGAAAAGATGGGCCCTCAAGGGCCATGCTCAAGTCAATCTGCTCTTGTACTCCATGTCTAGGACCATGTGGGCCTCGAGACATGATCTCCCAGTTATCCCTAGATATCGGGGATAACAATCACTAAGAAGAAGTATTGCTCCTATCACAGGAAATGTGACCGTGATGATAATGAATGTTTGGATCTATAGGAAAAGTAGCTAAGAAGGCCCAACCACTCTTTGTAGAGAAATGGTATGAACCTGGAAATTCAGAGGTTGACATCAACAACCTGTTGACCGCCTATTCAACTAGGGGGTCAACTCCATGTGCCATGAAGATATGCATCATCAGATGCAAGTATGTTGAACACATTTTGGTTATACTTGGGCATTTTATGCCTCCAACACAAAATTTTGTAAACGAAATTTCCGCACCCCTACGTGGGTTAATAATGTAATAAGTCTGCATGGATCATATTTAGGTCAGGTACCTTGGGATGTTTTCATTGGGAGAGTTCCTTTCATCGAGGGTTTTTTATCCTCAGGTTGTCAACTGGGCTTTTCAGCCTGGTTGATTTCCCATGAGTTTTTTCCTCACACTTGCAATAATTCCTCCAAAGTGGTGAACGACGTTCTAATGGTCTCATCCTTTGGTAGCTATTGTTTAGCTATTGGTAGAAAGTTTCGTGGAATTTCGTTGAGTCTAGATAGGCTTTTTTTAATTAATTAAATTTAATTAATTTTCCTAAGGTTGAAATTTTAATTATTTAATTAATTGAATGTTTTTGAGCAAATATTGTAAAAACTGGGTCTTTGGGCTTTTGATAAGGGTATTTGTGCTCAAATAAAATGGAAAGGCACCCCCTACACCCATGGAACAAGTTTCAACTCAGTCGGACAAATTTTGCTATGCATTTGTCCACTCGGAGTGTTGGTCAGTCAAAACAACAATTTTAATTGCTAAGTCATTTTTGTAAATTTTATAATTTTGAGTTAATGGGTCTATGTGAAGGTGGAAAAGAGCAAGGATGGACTTTCCTAACCTACCCAACCCAACTTACCAACCTTATAATTTTTCTACACCTGTTAACCCACTCACTCACCTAGTCACCCACACCCCTAGGGGGAAATGCGCCCCCCTCACACCCAAAACATTAAAAACCCACTTAAATTGATTTGTGGGCCTCTCATAAGAGGTGCGCCCTTCCTAGCCTCACACCTCACCCTCTCATGGACCCCACGCTCCAACTCATTAATCCAACTCATGATCCAACCAAAACCCTAGAGGAGGTGCACCCCCCTCCTTGAGATCCACTCCATTTCTCCTACTTGCAACACTTGGCACTCATCAAAGTGCCTTCACCTTGCCTCTACAACTATAAAAGAAGCCCCTCCTCATTCTTTCAATTCACCATTCTTTGAGCTAACGTTATGCTACAGAAATTTCGCCCCATCCATCTTGCTCTTGCCATCTCACATTCACTCATTGTCTCTTGAGAGCATTGAAACAATTAGTTGCTGCAAGGCTCTCCCTTTTGGATTCAATATAAATCTTTGGAGGATTTTGGAGCAATCTAGAGTAATCAGATTTTCTCTTGCACATGAGGTGATCTTGTTCCTTTTGCATTTTGTTGAGTTTGGGATTAGTTTCTTGAACAAATTAGTTTGTTTGGGTAGATCATTTGGCATTAGTGTTGTCGATCTATATATACAGGGTAGTTAGTATTGTGAAGTATTTCATTCTATTAACTTATCCTATCATGTTATGCTACTCCTTTGTCTCACGTTTTGTTTGAGTGTGCAGATTTGTCTCTAAGAAATTGGTTGGAAGAGACTTTAGAGGGGTTTCCAATCAAAACCTTCATACACTCATTTCTTTTAGTTTGGATCTGATTTATTTATGTTCATTTACATCATATTGTTGTAGCTAACATATCTTAAATAGGTAAAAAAATTATGTATTTCACTTGGAGATTTCATGTGAAAATTTTCTGTGTAAAAACAAAAAAAAATCTTAACGTTTTTTGTGTTTTGCAACATTTCCAGCAAGCTTTTGCTTGCTGGTTTTTGTAGATTCTTACCAAGGACAAGGGGAAACGTTGCCGAAATTCACTCTCACAACATCCCCAAGAGGTTCCACTAGTTGGGTAACGAATCCCTTTCTTTTTTTCCTTGTATATTGCATTTCTTTGTATTATTTCAGCTTATTGGTCTCATTTTTTGTAAGTTATACATTGCCTACACCTTGGGTGAGTGATTGGCCAAGCCAACCCCCCAATATCGTTGGACTAGTTTAAATTTACTTTTCTTTTCCTTTCATTTGTTTTGCCCCACTTGTTCACAAGACAAGGTAGTGTAGCCATATAGTAATAATAATCTCATTCTTTTATCTTTTAACCCTCTTTGGCCAATAATGGTAGGCTTGCCTCCACCTTGGCCATTGTGAGTGGTTTGCTGCAATATTTATGTCTCATTTCTATTGTTTAACTAATATTGCCTACACCTTGGGAGAGTAATCCCCAAAATCGTGAGGTTGGATGATAGTAATGTTTTAATTATCTACATGTTATTATGGTTTAAAATCTATCTAGAGTAGTCATCACACATCTATCATTTCACTTTCTTTCATGATATTTCTTTCACATATGCTTATAATGTCATGCTTAATGCTTTGGAATTTATCTTAAGTAGTGTAACTCATTTGTTTCTTAAGACATTTTTCCATTTACATTTTTCAAGCATATGTGAATCACTAAATGGTTTAGGATCTAATTCTTTTAATTCTTGACAAGCATTTCCTCTTCAAGCACATCCTCTTCAATGAGCTAGCATACATGTGGATGAGTGGTTAAGTCTAAAGTTTGTTTCTTGTTATCATTTGGCAAGTTGTTCTTGCCTTAGTTTTATTTTTATTTTTTTGCAAAGTTACATGTTATGATGATGAATGAGATGGCCATGTTAATGACGTTTATCTTTTGAGCTTTTACATTCATGTTATTCATATGTTTATGGTTTAAATCTTTACTTTCACAACACATCTTTACAGTCACTTTGCGGTTTTGGTTTTGGGCTTAAATCACACTTTTCGGACACTTAAAACTCTTCTAAAACACTCCAAACACACCTAAAGACTCACCCGCGAGTCATAATAATCTTTTAGACAACTTAGGATAACCTAATTCCACCATCTCCACAATCTAAAACGGGTTTGAGGAAAACAACGGCGGGTAGTGGTGGGGGACCGTCCCGTGGCGCTCCAGGTGGGTGTCCTCTCCAGGAAGTATTCTTACTGTCAGGGCTAACCGTGGAAGCTAGGGTGGGCCTCGTTGCCTTACTATCTTGAGCACTCGACAGCTATTTGGCAACAGGAGGAGGAGGAGGAGGAGGTTTAAGGCTCCACACATAGTTAGGGGGAGGGAATAATAAAATTTATTTAATTTTTAAGAAACTCCTAACCACTTAGTTGCATAGACAATCCATGTGTTTGGGGGATCTTTAGATGAATGTTTAGGAACACACATTGCAAATACTTTTATGTTTACAAATCTTTAATGCAATCTTATGGTTTGTCTCTCTAAATGTTTAAATTTCATGAGCATTTGAGTTTTCAAACATGTATATCTTTTGTCTATACTTTCATGGTGTGATTCAAGAAGAGGTTGAGTATCCCACTTGGGGAGGTATCATCTTCTTGAATCTTGAGTGCTTTAGTGGTTGCCATTGAAAAACAATCCAACAGAGTAAGTGTTATTAGGGCATGCTTGGCCTATGTGATTGATCTCAGTTTGAATATTTCCTAAACTTTCTCATTTTGGCATCATTGTATATCTTGTTAATTTGCATCTTGTGTATTATCTTGTATCTTTGTAACATTTATATTTCATTGTGTAAGTAGTTGTGATCTTTAGTTTGTGGGATAGTTCAAACCTTTTTAAACTTGTAATATTTTTGTAATTGAACACCCTCAAACTTAGTTGACCCCTTGCCCAACCTTAGGCACTAGTTTTAGTTGACTTAGGGAAAGGGTTGCTTGTCATTTAATCAATCTTGCACTTTGCATTTGTTGCCTTAACATCTTAGGCTAGTATTCCCCCAAGCCTTTTAACAAATTAAAACCAACTCCTAGAACTTTAAAGTTAAATCAAATCAAGTAACTAGGGTCTACCCCCCTTGGCTTCCCTAGGAGTAAGCCTAGAAAGAAGAGGTTTCAGTCAAGGTGACAGTGTGGACTGTGAACCTAGGCATTGTGCCTCCAAGGACACACTAAGTGAGCTGGACTTTGCTCACGTTTGCAAGTGTGTATTAGGACAACAACACAACCCATACTTCACCAACCCTTAGCTTGTTTTGATGGCCAATGACTACTTTAGCAATATCAAAGAGGCCATGTTCACACAAAATTGTCAAACTAGCTTGCATCATTATGGATAATGGTAGTTAGAAAAATCCAGTATCCTAGTAATTGGTTGAAGAGCTAAAGCTACCAACCTCCACTCATCATAAGTTGACAATCTTATATGGTTCAGGGATGCCAGGGAACCTCCTTAATCATATTAGAAAATAATAGAGTTTATCAAATACAATTATATATCTCTCCATGAGAATGAAGCTCGATTACATCTCATATTTATAGGCTTAAGAAGCCTTCTCCAACATTAATGGTTCAACAACCAAACTAACATTCAACCAATTAACTAGTATTCAACTCTTAGCTACCACTCAATGGTCATTGAACTCTCAACCACCTCTCAACGAACATTCAACTTGTTATCCCCTACCTTAGGGATAACTAAGGAGATCATGTCTCGAGGCCCACGGGTCCTAGACATGGAGTGTCGAGAGCCAGATGACTTGAGTTTGGCCCACAGAGGGCCCCTCTTTTCTTCAGTACATCCTATTTATCAGCAACAACAATGTCCATCCCACCAGCCTGGTCCTAAAGCAGCAGTAAGTCTTGCTCCATGAGGTAATCAGTCTGGGTATCATGCTATGTGTCACTCTGATTCTTGAAGCACTTGAATATGTTGCATTGAATTCTCCTTCATTTCATAATGTTTTCTTGGAAATTATGCTCTTTGACTTGTTCATACCTGGAAGGGTGACATGATGCCCTAGTAAGTTGATCTCCCTTTAGGATGGGTTGCCACCGGGTAGTTCTTTGAAAGGTCATCGTCCGTTCCCTCCATACTTGCCACTTTCCATCTTTATTCCTATCATTTCCCCCCACCTTTGTTCAGGCATTGGGTTTGCCACACTAGGAAGGGTTTTACCTTGCCTTGTGGGAAGAAAGGGCTAAAGGCCCAGGGGGTAAAAGTAGTTGGCAAGAGTTAAAAGCCAAAAAAGGAACCTTTGAGATGCTTCGCCCAGGGATTCCTGAGAAAGCAGTAAAAAGATTCTCAGTAAGAAAAGGGAACCTATAAGATAATAGCACTTAAGGTATTAGTTGGTGGATGGGAGGTCTCATCATGAGTCGACCTATTATGACCATGGGCATGTAGCGGTATGACACTACCACCTATCTGGTCACCAAACCAAGGTAGTGGCTCTTGGTGGCATAGCCAAGAGAAAGGGGGTCTCATCATGAGCTAGCCTTCTCATCTCCGTGAAATGATTGTGGGTAACACTGTCACCTCTGGTTACCAAGTCAGGACAATGTCCCTCAACTTTTCCCTTGAAGCATAAAAGAAAAAGGATAAAAAGCAAAGAAGCTAAGAATAAAACGCAATGAATGGGCTAGGAAACAATGGCATCCATGACAAGGTGCAACTCTCCCCCTACAAAGCCACCCACAGGTAAGACTTACATTTCCCTGTTATCACTTCACCCCATGCCCAAACATTTACCCCACACCACCTCATACACTTACATGACTTGGATTGGTTTTCACTTGGGAAACACCCCAAACTTAAGGAGGATTAGCCCAATAAGACAGCCTGAAACCCTCTCCAAACTTGACTTGTTAAATTGCATAACGTCTTTGAGCATTTGTTTGGGTAAAGGGGGGTTTGATGCACATGTTTGGGTAATTTGATTATTGGATGTGATTTACATGTTATGATCCCCATTACTTATGAACCCCTAAAGGGCGTACTTGTTGTTGTTGCATGACTTTGCCTGGTGGACAGGTACACGTGAGGGAATGATTAACTCAGATCTCCATGGGGCTAAAATCCCACAGATGGATGTTGTAATCCCATCCAAGGGCAAGGAGACATCAAGGACTTGCACCAGGAAGAAAGAAGGACGTTGCCCTTGGAGACACTCTAGCAGACCTAGATCCAGGGGGATCATGCTCTTCCACCTGGACATTGACCCTTGAGAGCCCATGATGCCATCATTATAACCCTGGACATCACCCAGATCTAGGGTTTGCATATTGAGGGCAGTTGTGAGCTTGTTGGCACATGTGGGCATCATCTAGGGCCTTTGGAGGCCAAACATTTTGCACATGGAGCTCAATGTTCCACTTTAGGGGCTCAACGTCACCCTAGAAGGGCATGACGTCACCTTTGGAGATGATTTCAGGGGTTGATTACTTTTATTTATGTAAAAACTGGATTTTTGATGACCTAAAACTAATTAAAGGTCATTGATATTGTATAAATAGAAAGAAAGTACTGTCATTTTTTCATCATCACTCATCACACACTAAACGTGGTCTGAAATTTGCTCCCTTTTTGGGATTTATTGGTTGAAATAGGGAGGTGCACTTGTCTTGGAGGCTAAAATTTGAAAATTGGATCATTTCTTGGTGAAGTTACTTGACAATCTAGGGTTTTATTGCTTGATTATTCTTGGTGAAGTAAGTAAATATGCAATTCTTCATTTCAGTTGAATGGTTATGGTATATTTTCTTATTCATGTTAAAGATTATGAAATTGCTTGCTTGACAAACCCTAGGAGTAAAGAACTTAAATCACTACTTCTTTGCTCTTCATTTGCTAGACTTACCAAGATGATTTTGACTTAGATAAACTTCTAGAGACCTAAATACTAGCACTTTAGAAACCATTATCTAGTTAATGTTGCTCTTAATACATTTTAATAGTCTAAGGAAGGAAGATTTACTAGGGCCTAAAATTGCTTACTCTCTAGTAAATTTGTCTTTAGGGTTTGGATGTTTGAGGCCTTGAAGTGCCAACACCTCCTCCATCCACCTCTTCTCCTTAGACAAGTATCATTGCTATTTCTACCTCCAAGTATAAAACCGTTACCTATTGACTCCATTGCCCCATCAAGGCACTAGTCTACTCACTATAGTGAATGATTGATCAAACAAACACTCAAACATTTTTCCTTGCAGCTTTTGCTAACTTCTACTAACCCTAAACTAGACTAATTCTTTAGCTAACTTGTTGCCGTTGCAAATCACTACTACAACCATACTAATTAATTCTAATTTGTTGCATTCACCTAAATAACTTGCACCTAACTCACTCAAAAATTGATTGTGACAATTGTCAATCAACCTACTAAATAAATGCTAAGTTTACATGGTGTTTCCTTGTAGTTTTGAGCAATAGAACTTGTTGTTGTTACAAAATATTGCTACAACCATCTAACTGCATCAAATTCTCTGCAAAATTGACATTTAATGCTAGCTAGACATTGCCAAAATTGCTTTTGACAATTAATTATTATTCTGCCTAGTTAAAGCTACATTTTGTTGTATTTTTCAAGCAATTTCAAGGCATATTCTTTGCATCGGTTACAAAATACTTATTGTTGTTGTAAACTATTACATTGCTGCAATTTTATATCAGCTAGCTTATTTTTTGAAGGTTCATGGTCTTATGAATCACTAACATCATTTTTGTACTTGAAAGTTGCCATATCTTCTTTGTTGTCTTGTTATGGGTAGGTACACTCCAATCTTCACCGTTGCTTCATCCCTTAAAGACCTTAAGAACCTTTTGAATTGAGTGACCAATGAGAGGGGGATTTTCTTGCATCCTTGCCTTAGTTTTATCAGCCCTTTAGGTCACTGGGGATGTCTCCCTTGGGGTAAATTTATTATACTCCTAAACAGAAAGGGGTTTTCTATTAAGGTGACAGTGATAGGTCACCCCTTTGTTACACCGATCTTGCCTCACTTGCCTTGAGCTTTGGAAAAATACAGATTGTGCGATAACATTTTTGGCACCGCTGTCGGGGAACATCAAGTCAGTTTTCCTCGAACGACACTTTTTTGGTAAGCCTTTATCCAAAGCCTTTACTTCACAAAGCTTACCTAGCAACTCCACTGAGGGTGATTCCCTCTTTTCCCTGTGATGATCCCTAGAAGGATTATTTGGCGACTCCACTAATGACAAAGCAAATCATGGCCTCTCAATGGGACCCAGGTAATTTTAAACCCTTAGATATGAATGAGATTTTGGGTTACCCTCGACAAATGCCTCCAAGGTATGAAAATTGGCTCCCTAGATTCACTGGTAATGATGGGGTTATAGCCGAAGATCACATGGATAATTTTTGGGCTTTCTTTCAACTCCACACTATCAGTGATGATGCTGAAGATTTGGCGATGAAACTTTTCTCTGCCACTCTTCATGGAAATGCTAGGAAATGGTATGACAATCTCCTTGATGCCAGCATTACATCTATGGACCAATTAGAAGAAACTTTTCTCAAAAGATGGAATATTAAAATAGAAGATATCCACATGTTGATAAAAAGACTCAAATACATGAAACAAACTCAAAACAAGACTGTTCAAGGAATTCCATACTAGGTTTGAGAATTTTGCTACGACAAATTCCTAGAAGCCATCATCCTGAAGACAAGTACCTCGCTTACCTCTATACCAATGCACTCTTAGTGCATTTAGGGTTTCTCCTCAGTAAAAAAGGGCCAAGAAAAATCCAAGAAGCTTATCACATGGCCATACAAATTGAGGTGAATATCTCCTTCTTCAAGGGAGAACACCTCTTTTCTCCAAAAATCAAAGTTGATGACCCCAAAGTTATCCCAGATACTCTTAATCTGGAGAAATTAGTTTCCTTTGACATCTTTGTTAGTGAATTTCAGGAAAGAAGGGAAAAAGTCATTAATGAACAAGAGGTTGAGGAGATGGATCCTAATGAAGGTTTCCAATCCCATGAGGAAGAGCAAGAATTTACTCATGCTTCTACCAAGGATAATGAACACCTAGTTGAAGAGCGACAACCTGAAGATATTAAACATGACGATGGGATATTAATGTGTGCTCCTCCCTTTGATGAAGCCATCTAAGATCCTACTCCTCTTGCACGAGAAGAAGAGGATGAGGTTAGTCACTTTCCTTTTCAGGTTTTGGATGATACCTTATTCTATGATTCAAAAGATGAAGAAGAAAGGGAATCCTTGGACGAGCTAAACCCTCTGTATTATGAAGCTAAAGATGTAGGGACAAGTCATGAGGACAAGGCATTGATGCTTACTCTTCCATTTGATGAAGTTATCCAAATCTTCGATGCTCTTGCACAAGAAGAAATCAGTACGATAAGTTGTTTCCATTTCCAAGATTTTGAAGGGAGCCCTTGGATGCTTTAAGCCTTTCGTGTTATGATAAAAGTAATGACATGGTTAATAATATTGATGAGTTCATACATGTTGGGAAATGTAAATGGGATGTGATTGGGTATGATGGGGATCTCATTTACGACATTGAGGGTCATTTCCAAATGTTTCCTTTACAACTATCATATGAGGTTACTAATGATTCTGACATATGGCAACAAGGAGATGATATAATTACAAGCACTTTCCAAACACCCAAGGATGACCTAGTTCTATGTTCTCCTGATGATTTTAATGAGTATTCCTTTGAGCACTTGGATTTATTCTATGAAGAAGATCATTAACCACCGTTGTGCTCAGATCTTGATAGAGGTGAGGACATTGATTTCCCAAAGCAGGGTACTTATGACAAGGTTCTTCGGTTCCCTTCGATTACTTCACCTCGTTATGTCACTAAGGATGTAGTTGGGAAACATGTCCCTTGTCTTGAGATTTCTCTGGGGCAAAGCCTTCTTTTAGAATTCAAGGGTAGGTTGAATACCTTAAGAAGAAGTTTATTATCTCAATCTTTCAACTTTCCTTTAAGAAATTGTCAATCATCCTCTAGGTTTTTACTAGTCCCTTCCCAGACCTCAGGTTGTGATAACGTCCAAGCTAGTCAACCGTCAGACTCTTTGTGTCAGTCTTTTGAGCCTTTGATTTTTCATGATCCCTTTCTGAGATGGATTGAACATTTTCCTAGAAGTGTGACTTGGCATAATTTTGTCCTTCCCTCCCACCTCCATGAGCTAGACTTTACGACTTCCTATGATATGATGCATGCTCTAACTCATGCTATTTTTTTGCGTGACTTAACATTGTTTTGGTTTATGATGAAGCATAGAGGCAGGTATTATGAGATATTGCTAGGATGGTTTCACTGGTTATTTGACTACACCTAGCATTCAACCAACAGGTAAGTAGAGGTAGGTAGGCATTTGCATCCATTGTATATACCATTTGCATATCATGTTAGCATAGTTGTAGTTGCATTTCCATATTGTTTTGTTTCATTATGTATATATGCATGCTCATGATTATATGTTAGATTAGAGATACTTTCACTTTTCATTTTATTATATCGTATATGAGCGAGGAGTGATATCACCACCCTAAGGATTACTGATGCATTTTATTGAGACCTAGCAGAAATAGGTCATACCAGAGATGTTGAGGTTCTCATGCACTCTACGGTGAGCACATGTCCCCGAGTTGGAGCTAGATGTTATCCCCTACCCTAGGGATAACTAAGGAGATCATGTCTCGAGGCCCACAGGTCCTAGACATGGAGTATCGAGAGCTAGATGACTTGAGTTTGGCCCACAGAGGGCCCCTCTTTTCTTCAATACATCCTGTTATCGCACGGTTTGTAGGAAAGGTCCAAAGGGCTTAAAACCGGCGTAACAGGAGCTTCCCCACCCACTGTCACCTCGATGGGGGGCTCTTTCTATTTAGGAGGGCAAGTCCAAGGGAGACGTCCCTAAAGTCAATCTGGATAAATGAAGGGAAAAGGATAAAGATAAGGCCAAGTC
>ML809647.1:98249-110649 GCA_009831015.1 Picea engelmannii | reverse complement strand
TTTTTTTTTTTTTGTATCTTGTAAATTTATTATTAAAATTCATTTTTGACATTTTCGATTGAATGTAATAAACACCTTTTTTTTTTATCTTGTCAATTTATTATTAAGTTTCATTTTTGACATTTTTTTATCTTGTCAATTTATTGAAACGTTATTGAAAATGATGAAGTAGCGATTGTGAGTTGATGAATTAGTAATTTTGATTTATTGAAGTTACGGTGCACTAACAAGGGCCATTGTATCACTAATTTTCATTAGAACTTTTTTCTTTAAAAAGCAAATGACAAGGCCATTGTATTATTAAGAAGACTTTTTCTTTTGAAAACGAATCACAGCAAGGTCATTGTATCACTAATTTGAGTTTTTTTTCTTTTCAAAACAAATCACAACAATGTTAGGTAAAAGTTCATTTATTTTGAATACGATGCTCATGAGCAATTTGCCATCCCATCACTTTCAATCGTCAATGTACTCATTGTTTCATATGACTTTGTCGCAGAGTACATGATGCTTTAATTTGTAGTAAATATCCAGTTTCAGCCTTGAATGTTTAGGGAGTGGATTATAGTTAATTTGTGGTAAATATTGAATGTTTAAAAAGGTGGATTATAGTTAGTAGGATTTGTTGAATGATTAAAAAGATGGATTGTAAGTTGTCCGATTTAAAAATATATGTTTATAATTTATTCATTCTAAACATTTAATGTTGTTTAACATACTGAATATTGTTGAATGAACAAAACGATGTAAAACAGATTACCATATAATTCACCTACTCTAAACATTCAATGCTGTGTAGCATACTGAATATTGTTGAATGAACAAAACTATGTAAAACAGATTACCATATAATTCACCTACTCTAAACATTCAATACTGACTAGCACACTGAATATTGCTAAATAAACAGAACGATGTAAATAAACAGAACGATGTAAACCAGATTGACTACGTGTTCGGTCCTGCACCAAGCGTTCGGACAATCCTAAATGTGAGACGATAATCATGACAATAGCAGGTGATGACGATAATCATGACAATAGCAGGTGACGATAATCAAGCGTTCGATTCTCTGTTGCTTCAAAGTTTTTCTATATGTTCTGTACTTCCGTTGTTATCCTCACCATGGTTGCTGTAATGCTGTCCTGGGAAGTGTTTTGCCCTACAAATTTGTCACTGGCCCAGCAGCTTATAATTCCTTTTAATGCTTCCCACACTCTCTTCATGTTCTTCTTATGCAACTTTATCATACTTGCACTTATTCTAATTTCCCACGAAAGAATTATATTCGACTCTCTCTGTGTTGCGTGCTTCTTCAAATTTGTTGTGTACTGCCTTCTAAGTTTCTCTACAAACGAGGACAAAACATCCTTTGATGACAGCAGAAGCAATATGCAGTCCAAACACATAAAGCGCCTTGCCGTTGTTATCCTCGCCATGGTTGCCGTAATGCTGTCCTGGGAAGTGTTTTGGCCTACAAATTTGTCTCTGCCCCAGCAGCTTACAATTCCTTTTAATGCTTCCCACACGTTCTCCATGTTCGTCTTATGCAATTTTATCATACTTGCACTTATTCTAATTTCTCACCACTCATGTCTAGGGATTGCCCAGGAATTCCAACGGAATTACAGCTTATGATTGTTTTTATGGTGGAATTAGGTGAGTTGGCTTGTTGTCAGTGTCAGCACCATTTTGTGTATTGCGATTAGACTTGTGAGCAGGAAACGCATAATTGCGAAATAGATGATAAGTTTCTGTGCAGCTTGTGGAAGTTCCAGCGGTTATATACAGCAAGTAATGAATTGGCTTCCATGGAAAATGGAGATTTTAACGGGGTAGGGGAAGAATTCATAGCTAAATTCAACAGCCAATTGTGTCTACAAAGACAACACTCTTTATCCCGCAGGTTGCGGCTTATCTATATATTCTTTTAAAGTTATATTTTGTGAAGTGGGTTGGATGATGTTTTTTAAGATAGTAAAACCTATAGTAGTGATAATTGATTACAATTATCACTGGTTGTTATTTTCAAATGCATGTTGACTCATCCTTGAATGAAAACCACGGTCACATGAAACAATTAGTTGGTGATATTTCAGGGAATAGATTTTCACTTCTGTTAGATGTTTTTAGGCATTGTGTATTTAACCAGTTTTTTTAAGTTTTAAAAAAACTAGTTTTTTTAGGTCTTACTCTCAAACCAAACCAAAGTGGATCTAATAATGCATATATAATAAATTATTTTTTTTTAATTTAGGAGATTTAACTGATATTTGTTTATTTGTTTAAACTTAAGAGATTTGAATTGGTATCAGTTGGATCTGCAGATTTGAGTGGCTAAATTTGTATAATCCAAGTGACTCATGGGTTTTTCAGCAAGTTGAATAGATTTATGCTAAAAAAACCCAAAAGGTAGAAAGTTTAGCCAACCCCATTTGTTTATTTGGTTATAGAGAATGACTTAAATACCTAATACTTAATAATAATTAATTTAATTAATTTTTAAACATTATTGTGTTTGGAGAAACTTTTTATAGTTTAATGTGTAATTCCCTATGTTTAATATAGAAAATAATAATAATAAATATTGTTCAATATAAATAATATATTTTAATATTCATTTTAAGTAAAATAATTTTGTGTCACCTTATATCTATGTATAAAGTAAATAAAAGTAAAATAATTTTGTATCAACTTTATATCTATATATAAGGTAATTAAAAGTAAAAAAATTATTTTTCAGCCTTCTACATCTTAAATTCAGCTATAGGAGATGTGTAATCTCTTAGATGCTTAACATGAAATTGACAAGTGGCATTTAAAAAAATATTTCAGTGCTCATCTTAATTAAAATAGTTAAATACCAATTTTAAATATATTCATAAAAAAACATTTTAGTGTTGGGTTGTGCAATATGACTAATAATTCCTTCCATGTTCAATATGGAGTTAGTTCCTTCCATGTTCAATATGGAGTTGACACGTGATATATAGAGAGAACAAAGTAAATCCATCTTATTTGTGGATTTATCATTAGCACTGAGTAGAGAGGAATTAACTCCATTTCTTTTTTAAATTGAAAAATGAGATAAACTTTAAATCAACTCTTTAAAGTCAGTTTAATAAGATGATTGATGTCATAAGTTTATAAAAGTAGTTGATATAAGCCCATCAACCTTATTAGTTTGAAAAGGTGGAAAATAACACCTTTATATCAACCACTTTATAAAAATAATTATTACTAATTTTACTCTCACTTAAAATATATATATTAATTATACATATTTATTAGGTTTTACAATATCTGAACAATTACTGTAAGAAATAAGAAATATTCTATTCAGTTTCATTCCATATTTTCAGAGTTCATTAGAGATCATGATGGATGGATTATTTCGATGAACCTCGATCCATAACCATCTCTGTAACTACTATTTTCATGGCCCTTAAAAATTACCTTGAGATATGCTAATCTCAACGTATTTTTATTAATGTTCCTAAACAAAATTAAGTCTATTCCACATTCCCCGGACCTTGATAGTTAAAAGTTCTAAATAACTTTCAACATTCCCCTGACCTTGATAATTAAAAGTTCTAAATAACTGAACAGCAGCAAAGATAGAAGCTTCTGCGATTACAATAAAACAATCAAAGTCTTATAAATTTGCAAAAACAGAAATGGAGAAAAAAAAAGTAAAGGACAAAGAAGAGTCAAATGATCCATGGAAATAGTAATGCAAATTAACAAAAATGATAAATGATAAGAACCAAATTAAAGCAAATTTATGAACATGGGATGATAATCCCTTTTAATTTCTCTGCACGTAGATCACTTTTAATTGTTTTTATTAAATATTTAACCTTGTTACAATCACCCATTCCATTTCAAACTTCATCCAAACAAAAAATTCCAATATAATTTATTAATATATTGAATTTGTGATTTAGAAAGTTATAGCTCTCAACTCTGTACTTGGCTCTTCGTTGATTTTTTTAATATTCTCATTATTCATCTTCTTAACTCTTATAATCTATTAATATATTGAATTTGTGATTTAGAAATTTATTAATATATTGAATTTGTGATTTAGATAGTTATAGCTCTTACTCTGTACTTGGTTTTTGGTTGATTTTTCTAATATTCTCATTATTCATCTTCTTAACTCTTATAATCTATTAATATATTGAATTTGTGATTTAAAAATTTATTAATATATTGAATTTGTGATTTAGAAAGTTATAGCTCTCAACTCTGTACTTGGCTCTTGGTTAACTTCTCTAATACTCTCATTATTCATCTTCTTAACTCCTAAGTGTCCTTTGTGTCTCTCTAAATCTATGCCTTCCTCCATGTGAAGGATCTAGATTGAACCACCCTATGATGCTCACACTTTTCAGTCTATGTTTCTTTTTATTGTTCTTTTTTTAATTGGGTGCTTATACATTTCTTGAATGCTCCCTTCTTTTTGTTGCAATTTCTTCTATTTTGTCTTTATCTTTAGATTTTTTTTGGGGTGTTTTTTCATCAATTTTTTATTGTAATTAAATTTTGCATTTTTATTGTATTTAAATTTTACATGAGTAACCATGTAATTTTTGTATTAATCTTTTATTTAAAATTCTAAAATTGACTTTTATAAGTTTAAGTATTTTCATGAGAGTGTCTTTGTCCGTCCAATTTACTAAATAATGCTTATACTTCACTTCATTTCTTGAATGTTTCTTCTTTCAAGACTCATTCAATGTCTTATGGCTTTTTGATGGGCCTATACTTCTTCTAATCTACTTTAAGACTTTTTCTTATAGTTCATCATCCTCTATGGGTCTCCTCTTCCATGTACTCATATAATTATGTGACATTGAATATGGATGTTGTCAAACTTTATCAGTAACTTAACCTTGTATGCATTGTTTTTAAATTTTCTTAGATTGTGCATGGCTTAATCACGTTCAACTTGTTGTATGTACCCTTGTGATAGTGCTTCTTCCTCAAGTGTACAATCACTTTCAATCTATGACTTCAAAAGGCTTATACCTAAAGTGCACATCTATGTGCTCCTTATAGGTCATGTTATTATCTCGTAACCTCTTTTTCACCTAAGAATACACCTACTCCATATACTCTACAAAGGCCTCCACATTAGTTCTCTTCTTCGTGTCAACTAGAAAATCAACTAAGATTACAACCTTTATCAAATTTCTCTAGCACACTATTATCTTAAATGGAAAGAATTTGATCGACCTATTCATAAAGCTATTGTACGAGAGCTCTTCCTAGGCCAAAATCAAATCACGTTGTCTCCAACTATCTCTAGGTAGACATCTTAGAATATTTCGCCAACTTCAATTCACAAACACTATTTGTCAATTGATTTTATGATAATATGTTCAATTAAATTGCAACTTTGTACAACATAGTGGTTAGATTGAAGCACCTCACTACCACAACAAAGAAAAAAAAACCACCAAGAAGGGGAGTGGATTTGTCACTCGATTGTTTATGGAAAATGAGAACCAAGAAGAAGGGAGAAGAGGAGAAAAGTAGGGAAATGGATTGAACCAATGAAATATTGGTTTTTTGTATTTATCTTTAGTGTAACTTGGGGTTTTACCTTGTGGTGATTTCCAACTATCAAAATGTAGAAGATTGAAAGGAAAAACTAGTTTATTATTCTTACTTGTCCATGTGATTTAGTTAGCTATGGAAATAAAGGATAAATGAAACAAGGTGTTGGGTGAGAAATATACCTAAACTAGAAAAAATGAATCTCCCTCTGAACAACCAAGGATGATAAGATCCCTTGTTTGGAAATCTAGGAATGTTGGTATCTTCATGCAAAACCACTTGAACTTATCTCCAAAGCAATGCAATATAAAAATGAAAATCCACTTTGAAAATAACAAAAAAAATAGTACCTAGCAGAGAAATCCAGGTGCTATTAGAAGAAGGCACCCCCCTTTCTCATAATCTAGATTGGAAACCTTGCTTTGCAATTAGGTTGGAGATTATTCAAGGAAACACTAAATATGGGGCTAACAAACCCTATCTCCAAAGAAAATGATTACATAAGAGTTAGATACCAAGCCAATAGAGAGGGGAACTAGTTTAGAGAAACCTCCAAAGAATGGAGGTTCGGAGGAGATAATAGTTCAAAGTGGGGCCAAGAATGTGCAGGAAGAGGTGGTGAGATAAAACCAAAATTCCAACAATAATTTAGCAGGTCTACAAGGGAAATGGGGTTTACTAGAGCTTTTAGTGTTACAAGATTGGCCAAAATTCTCAAAAATACTTTTTCATAAACCTTCACTACTGGTTGCAGAGGCTACTTAGAACTAGAGATTTTTGGCAAGTGGAAGTTTTTTTTCTATCATGTGGTATATGTTAAGGCACACTTGTGTGCTACATAGAAATGCACATAACAACATATGTATTGATACACACTACACACTAGGGTGATATATGTCAGCATGTACTAGTGTAGTATATATCCACAAACATAGATGCACTATAGAGTTATGTGCACTGCCACATCTATGTAGTGGTTGGAAAAATCAAAATGTTGCATTGTGATGGTGCAACTATTCTCCAAAGGTGTGGTAATGAAGACATTAATGTATGGAGCACTAGTGTTGATACCTTTATAAAGAGTATCAACCGTTGTTTAGTTACAAGAACCAATGTATACAATAGAGATAAGAGCATTGGTGCATACAATAATGACAAGAGCTAATTTGTTTTCATGACAATCCACCATGTATTATATAATATTTTTCAAGTCCACACATGCAATGTGTGTATTTTTTATTTTTATAAAATGTCAAATAATGATCCAAAAATTAGCCATTATTAAATCAATAATAATTGTTATATTTTAATTATCATGTTTTATTTTAATGGCATGATAACTAACATTGAATTTTTTTTCATTAAAATATTTTAAATCATACATATATATTTCATCAACAACATGACATATTAGAAAATATTATAATAGATTAAGAATCTTCGTCGTATTATTTAAGAAGAAGAAAACCCACCATATTAATGTTTCGATATTTATAATCTCATCATACAAGATGTGATAACAATGCACATTGTTTTGAAGCCCAACCTCATGTATGTTTTCATCAAATCTTCAATTAGCTACTTGACTAAAGTAAGTTTCATGAATGTACTAGTAGATAGATGAAGGCTTGTGGCTAAGAAAATGACTTAGACTTTGGAGAAGGAAGTACAACAACAAGACTTAGGTATCAAATTTGTTGTCCTTCTTTCATTATCAATATATATCTATCTTCTTACCCCCACCAAAAAAACCTCTATATTTTGTTGATCATTTGTCATATTAAATGAGGTTTTGAGTAGAGTTTTGGTTTATTGAGTAACTGAATTAAGATCTTACTATGCATGTTGTTTTATATTTTATAAATGAAGAATGAGAAGGTATGTTTTGGTGTATGTACGTGTAGGTTTTTTGGTGAAACATTGGAGTTGGAATAGGATCAATCAAAGATTTCACAATGCTAAGGATAAACTCAATTTACAATGTTCATTTCTCTATCTTTCTCTCATTTATTTATTAGTGCATGCATGTAAATCTTAGTGAAAGAAAGTATAGTAATCTATTTGTTATCTTTCGATGATCCTCACCTACTAATCGAGGGTTTTTCTTAGTTCATAGGTATATTTTCCATTAACAAAGGGTAAGGGGAAACTAGGGTAGAAGGGGTGGTCCTCCAACATATTAAGACACACTAAATTCAGACACATGTATATTATGGTATAACCAATAACATACTAATGATATAACCAATAACTATGTGACACATGTATACTATGTTATTTCACTTTATATGCATAACATATTTTTCCAACATTTTTCCACAATGTATTTTTTTAAATAATATAATAATTATATATCTTAAAAAAATAATTAAAAAGAAAAAAAATCTCATTTAAAACTTTTTTAGGAAAAATATATTTTAAAATATATATATATATATATATATATATATGAATGAGTGAATCGGGATTAAAATCTAATTATCGAATGTACTCATGCTTTTACTTTAAAAAAAAATCATAGAAGTTTAAAAGACTCTTCCTATTGAATGTTCATAATTTAAATAAAAATATATCAATTTAATGATAAATATTGTGACACACAAATTAAATTAAATTCATGACATCAATTTAATGACATCGTATCTCACTGATAAAAACCTAATTTTAGAAACTGAGATATTTTTTTGTATTTAATATCGTTATAAAGAAAAACCTCTCTCGGTTTCTTGAAATTCATCTCCAAAAGGCCAGAATACGTGTCGCAAAAACATGTCTCGGATAGGAAATCACAAAAACTGAAAAATAGGCCTCAAATATTCCTTCGAATCTCCCCATCCGTGACACATTTCACAAATTTGAGAGAGGTTTTTATTACTTGGTTTTTCCTCGACAAAAACCTCTCGGGGATTTTCAAAATTCCTCTCCAGTTGGTCTAAAATTGATCTTGAAGTTGACCACTAAACCAGTAATTTGTGCAGTGCGACATGTAGCCTATGCGCAGGAAAATTCACTGCGCAACAGCATCCTATGCACGACAGCCCACTGCGCAATGAAAACCACTGCACAAAAACATCATATGCATGACATCCCACTGCGCGATGAAACCCACTGCGCGACAACATCCTATGCGCGATGCACAGTGAATTTTGCAGCGTGCAGTTGCAAATTGAAATGGGAATAAATAAATGATAAGCTTCCCTTTGAAACTATCCCTTGGAGATGTTAGATGATTCCAGACATAAAAACAACATGGGTGCTAACAGGCATGACTTTGCAAATTGTTGACAAACCTCTAACCTTAGCCATGAAAATCATGGTGCTAACAGATTCCATCCTACAGTCAATCCATCTCTTTTTAGAATTCATAAATGAGGAGGAAAATGAAAATCTTATGGCATAAATAAAAAAGGATGATCTTCTCAGTGTAATCCACTCCTTTCAAAAGGATAAAATTTTAGGTCCAGATGGATTTCCAATAGACTTCTACAAAGGATTTTGACATCTTGGATGAATATCTTCTCCGAGTAATTGAATACTCATGAACTTATGGTTAGATGTCTGCCCCATTCGACTCTACCTTTCTTGACCCCGTCCCAAAAGTTGACAATCCCCTCACCTTTGATCTCTTTTGCCCCATCTCCCTTTGCAATGCCATCTACAAAATCACCACCAACATCATTGCTTACAGACTCAAATAAACCCTTGAAGAAAATGTATCAAATGACTAATTTGTCTTCCTAAAGGGAAAACAAATCCACCAAGAAATCAGACTAGCACGAGAGGGATTCAACTCTATACAAACAAAAAAATTAAAGGCAATAGCATATAAAGTAGACATGTCAAAATATTTTGACAGGATCATTTGGATATACATATGAATTCTCCTCTTACACCTGGGCTTCTCTCACAACTTTGTCACCTGGACTCTGAAATGTATCAACTTCTCATATTTTGCAATACTTATGAGTGGTGTAGCCTCCCCTTTCTTCAGAGAAGAAAGGGGACTCATAAAAGGTTGTCCTCTCTCGCCACTACTATTTCTTCTGGTAGCAGAGTGCCTTGAAAGACTTATAGAAAATGCCACTGCTCAAGGAATCTTTAAGGGTATTGCAATCAATAACCAAGTATACCTCACTCGTCACCTTTTTGTAGATGAAATTCTCATATTTTTTTATGGAAGAACCCTATCAATTGATCAACTCAACTCAATTCTAGATCAATTCTGCAAAGCCACATGGATGAAAATAAATCCTCAAAAATCCATGATGATCTCCATAGGTCAAAGTATACAAGAAAAAACTCATACCGAACATTCTCTCAAGGTTTTCAATCATTCAATGATGGAAGGACTAAAATATCTCGGATTCATATTGAATCCGAACAATTATCTCTCTCATGATTGGAATTGGCTAATAAAAAAAGTGGAAAAGAGAATCAAAACCCGATACAACAGATGGTTCTCTAAAGCGAGAAGATTGGTACTAATCAATTCAGTGAATGAAGTTATCCCTGTATACTGGACCTCTCTTGCCTGGGTCCCAAAGGGAACTCTCAAAAAATTTAGGAAGATGACTTTCAATTATCTTTGGGTTGGAAAAGAGGATCAAAACAGTCTAGTTGTAGTTTCTTGGGAAAATATATTCCTCCCAAAGACCTTAGGGGGTTGGGGTCTAAAAAATATCCACCTCTTTACAAAAGCACTGAAAACAAAAAATGGGTGGAACCTAATTAACAACAATAAGCTTTGGTTCATAATATTTAAAGGAAAATACTTCCCCAATGACTCTTATGACCTGGATCCGAAGGACTAAAACGTTCTTAGTCAACAGCTCAATTGTCTGGAATGTCATCATTCAGTCCTTCTCGATAATAATAAAAAATGGTTCATCTAAAAACTGGGAAATGGAGAAAAAATTAGAATCAACAATGACCCATGGATAGGCTGCTCAAACAATCATCATCTTTCAGAGCCAACCCTCTAGACCATCCACTAGTAGGGTGTTTGTTTCCTAAATCAAATCCACAAAGAAGATTCTGGTCCAAACAGATGGCTCTCCTGGATAGGGATTTCAGAAATTTATTGCACAGGAATGGGACCAGTATATTTAGACATTAAATGAATCTCTGGTACAAATTTCGGATCAAGAGGACAAATTGATCTGGTCCTTCAATCTAAAAGGAAAATACTCTCCAAAGTTAGTATATGAAGCACTCCTTACTGAAGTGGGTACTATTCCTCCTCCATGGTGGGGGAAAATGATTTGGAAACTCAACTGGTCGAGAAATACCAAACTCTTTAGTTGGCTCCTCCTAAAAGGAAATGCCCCGACTTAGGAAAATTTAAAGAAAAGAAGCTTCATAGGGCCTAGCAGATGCCCCTTCTATAAACAACAAGAAGAATCAAGCAATCATCATTTCTTATCTTGGACATATACTCTTGAAGAATGGGCCACCATAAAAAGCATCGTCAAGTTCAGGTTTGATTGGAAAGGAGACATTATCCAAGAATCCTTCAAATCCTAGTGGGAGAACCCAAGTCTATCCAACTTCATAGGCCTCCCTCCTATGATATATCGGGGCATCTGGAATGCCCAAAATAAATCCATTTACTGTGAGAAATATATTCCCCCTCTCATTTGTGCTCTTACCACTCTTTCATCCCTCGAGTCCCTCCCCTCCAAGCCCATTTCCTCTTCCGCTCCTCCCCCTTCCCCTCCATTAGAAATCAACAAAATCTTTCCATGGGATTTCTTCGATGGAGCAACACAAGGCACTCCCTCAATAGAGGGTGTGGGTGGCATCCTACACCTCTCAAACTCCTCCTCTATCTCCTTTTCAACTGGACTTGGTGAAGCTACAAATAACAAGAGTGAATTTACAATCCTCTTCCTTCTCCTTGGTCTTGCTCAAGAAAATCAACTCTCACATATACAAGTCTTTGGAGACTCTCTTCTGTTGTAAACATCATCAAGGGCACACACATACTGCACAATTTTTCTTTACATTCAATCTTGGAAAAAATTAGAAGAATAATCTCCAAGTGCTCTCTCTTTGTTTTCCATATCACGTGTCTATAAGGATAAAAACAACGAAACAAACACACTTTCCAAAGGTGGAGTGGCGCTAGACAAAGGCATATGGAAAACGTGGAAAAAGGGTCCACAAGGGACCACCAAACATCTTCATCCCCTTGGTTCTTAGCTTGACTTATAGGATTTTAAAGCCACAGTTTTGCATAAAGTTGTGTTGTTATGTGGAATTATTTTTTGGACATGTAAGAGGGAATTCAAGAGTGTAATTATATGTTGACAATAGCTAACATATAGGGAACATAGATGTTAATTTTGTTTTTCTATTTCATTAATGATGTGAGAGTTTCTAATAATTGTTTTGGAAAGAAAATCGAAAATTGTGAATGGAAAAATTTATTAATAAACAAACATATATAAGTAATAATGAGTTGTAATAATTTTTTTATATAATAGATATATAATTATTTTTCCATATATATAAATTTAATAATTTTTTCTATACAAATAATAATGAGTTGTCACGATTTTCTATATCTATATATATATATATAACCATTAAAAAAATTGTCTCAATTTTCCATTTTTTTTAAAAATTGTGAGAATTTTCCATAAATATATAATAAATTTTTCCATATATAAATTTAATAATTTGTTCTATACAAATAATAATAAATTTAATAATTTGTTGTATACAAATAATAATGAGTTAGTCACAATTTTCTATTTCTTAAAGAATATATATATTAGAAAGAACCATTAAAAAAAATTGTCAAAATTTTTCATTCTTACAAAAAAAAAAATCA
>ML809647.1:84134-96509 GCA_009831015.1 Picea engelmannii | reverse complement strand
ATGACATGGCATTGCTGTGTGTATATATTCTTCAGTTATTTATTGTGAACTGGGTTGAATGTATATATGTGATGAGAACCTCTGTGTTTTATGTGTTGAGATAATGCTTCCGGGTGTGTTATCTAAATCTCCGAGAAATCGTCTCCCATGTTCAAAGCTTACACTTACGATCATGGCTTGTATATATGTAAAAGCCATGTGGCGTTCCTGCGCCTGTTGTATATACAGTTAAAATTAGCATAATTCAGTTACAGGCTGTAGCCTATAAGAGTCGGCTTGGCATCTCTGGTGGTTTCCTTTGTCTTTACAAAAATGGATTTATCTACAACATGTCAAGATTGGATTTTCCAATAGGAAGGATTATGGTAGGAATGGTTATAAAAGTTTTCGTGTTTGATATAAATTGTAACGGTGTGGGATAAACATTTTTTTGTGTGTAGTTTTTTATATTTTTGTTGTTTAAATTGTATTTCTGAATGTATAAATAAATTCAATTCAGTATGTTGAAAAAATTTTGAGACATTTGAATTATACAAATTTAGCCACTCAAATCTATAAATCTAATCATTCAGAAAATTAAAACAAATTTTAAACAAAATCAAACAAAAAAATTAAAAAAAAACAATAAAAAAAAATAGAACTTTTAGAATACTACAAATTGTTCTCAATAAATAACTGCTATTTTACTTAATTGTTTTCAGATCATACATATCTTTTTAATTTCTTTGCATCTCGGATTATAATATTTTCCATCGAGTTAATTTTATAGTTTGGATGGAGGTGATGTGTTATGGTTATGCCTTACAAATAGATCTATTTTAAATTAACATATATCATTTTAAGTGGGATCCATTAATAAATTATGATAGATCCATCTGAACTAGAAATTTATGGTTATTGTTATGCGTGGGATCCATTAATAAATTATGATAGATCCATCTGCACTAGAAATTTATGGTTATGGTTATCCGTCACAATACTAAATTATAATAGATTCACTGAACTAGAATTTTTTTAATTTTAAAATATATCTATTAAGCTAACTTATTCCATCATGTTTGCATAGTGGAATGAGATATAAGGTTTGAATCATGCATTAAGACTCCACATACCTATGAAATCCATTAAATCCAGTCCTCTCTGGCCATAGCCATGTTGGGAACTTAGCTAGTTTTTCATTAGATTCATATAATTCTACTTCTGCAGGTCCTTATCAATGTCATTCATGATTTTAGAAAATGATGTTCAAATGGGTAAAGTTCCAATCATACTGGCATCTAGTGACATTATAGGTAATGGAGCCTTCCACGGAGTGGATGACTTGGTGGCAGCACCATTGGGTGGAGTATTGGTAGGGTAGGTGAGATCTCAGTCAGGAGTATGGGCTCGCATGAAGATGGTCGAAATAGTGGCAATGGGGTGCCCACAAACACTCTCTCGTTCTAAAAAACATGCACGTATTCCCTAAACCGCCACCAAGGTTGCCACATCAATGCCAGGTTGTCTTTCTCATGGACACGTGCTTTCCTAAAAATCTGTCGTCCAATTTAGTGTAGAATTTTTCTTTTATTTTTTTTAGGGACATCCGATATTCAATGGCTTGTTTTGAAATATAATCTTCAATAATTATTTCAAGCCAATCGTGCAGGTTCATTCTTCCTCTGAATGCCAACTTTAGTCCTAGCTTCTCGTCGAGTGTCAAATCATGCATGACATGATCTGTTAATGTGCTAAAACAATGCTTTTGGGATAGCTTCAAGGAATCTATCATGCGTATCTGAAAAGAACAATGACCTTGCTTTGGCTAGTGAGTGGTTATTCCTTCTTGCATAGTTTTTGATGTAGTTCTCAATTTTGTGCTCCCATCACTCGTGCATATCTTGTAGAGTTAGCATTTATGTACACTTCTACATGCCCAAGTTTAGTACTCTTGGCAACGGAACCAATGTTGTAATATAGGGAAACGTAGGGAGTGTTACCAATAGATCCTTACATAGACATCATAGAGATACATGCATACACATAGACATGAGTATAGACATACGCAAGTAATGAGAGGCCAAAGAACATTCATTTTATTATATGATAGATAGTACAACACAATTACATATAACCTCTCACATGAATCTCTTTTATCCTTCATGTGCTTATCTATTTATACATATTTCAAGAAGTTGTAACTACTTAACTATCTGGGTCGATCAATTAACAAAGACTTCGACCGACTTCTACTTCTAGCTATGTTGGTCGACCGACATGTTCTAAGTCGACTGTTGGGTAGACTAGTCGACATGGTAGACTAGCCTCTACAACATCCCTTCAAATTCAACCCCACATGGCTATAAGATCCCTCCTACATTTCTTTATTTAAATATTGTTGGACCCCTTTCAATCCCTCCCTCCCTAAATCGCTCCCTATTCAATTCCACTCAAATATCAAGAAATTAAAAAAGGCAACTGCAACTTGGGACAAAGAAAAAAAGGATCAAGAAGACAAAGCCCTTCTCAAAATAGAAGCTCATATGGAAAAATAGAGATCCTCAAAAATGTCCTCCCCTTCCATAGAAGATCAGAAGGAGACAATAAAGTCTTACCAAAAAGAAAAAGAAAAAAAACTTCTAGACAAAAACACATTTTTTTCCATCTATGTGCCAATGGGAGGAAAATAAAAAAACTCAATTTGTAACACTAGACGGGATGATGGCACATTGGCACACTCTTTTGATAATATAGCCTTAGAGGGATTCACTTATTTCAAAACCCTATTCAAGGAGGAGCGAAGAGATATAATAGATGAACTGTTATCACTCTGTAAATCTATTTGGCTAATGAACATACGATGAAGGTAACTTTTTCAACCAACTTTGAGACCCGAAACTAGCCCTTCGGATCTGGAGAAGGCTCTCTTAGAAATGGCACGGTCTCCGCGCAAGATATGGATTTGCGAACAATGGCTAGATTTAACACCAATAATAAAAAAATTCAGGTTATATTGATGCAGAAAAGTAAAACTCATGGCTATAGGGTTGGTCTAAGGAAGAGACGGAACAAATGACTTAGAGACTGGATTCGAGAGGGAAAGGCTAGGTGAGCAACAGCCTTCTGTGTAAACTGTAAAGTATGGTGGGAGAAAAAACAAAAGAAGTAACTCAAGAGTATCGTTGTGGACGAGTTCGGAGTTAGATTTAGAGGAAAACATTTTTTCTAAGTGGAGTGAACAAGGGGCACAATATAGTGAATCTGCAGGTTCGAAAATTTGTTCTGAAATAGACGATATAAGATATGAAATAAAATATAACAGGAAGCACATACGCGGAGAAAGAGACACAATACATCCGACTATCACAACTAGAATATTTTCATCAAATCACATGACCTTTGCATTAAATTTCGGTCAAGACTCAGACTTCATACAATAGCATTTGTTTATCAAAATTGTCAACCAACCCTGTTTACATAAAAATGATCCCCATATATAGAAAGATAATGTCACCCTTGGTTGTTAGGGTCGAGCTAATCTCTCCTGGAATCATGGATCTATTTTCTTTGAAAGAGAACAATAACTTCAACGGATTCACTAAAAATAGAAAACCTGACTTTGCCAAACCATAATCGTAGCCGAAATATTCTTTACAATCATTGATCATGATCCAAATTCAGCCATATGGTTGTTATGAGCCATCATTTTCACTGCTAGACACTCTGCCATCCATGCACAGTAAACCTGCTACGCAACAGTAACCTACAACAAAAACGCAGCAGAATGCGCAACAAACTGGTAAAATAGGCGTTAAATATGACATTGTATCTCACTGATAAAACCTATTTTTAGAAACTGATATTTTTTTTGTATTTAAGATCGTTATAAATAAAAACCTCTCTCGGTTTCTTGAAATTCATCTCCAGAAGGCCGGAATACGTGTCGTAAAAACATGTCGCAGATAGGAAATCACGAAAACTGAAAAATAGGATTCAAATATTCCTTTGAATCTCCCAATCCGTGACACATTTCACAAATCTAAGAGAGGTTTTTATTATTTGGTTTTTCCTCAACAAAAACCTCTCAGGGATTTTCAAAATTCCTCTCCAGTTAGTCGAAAATTGATCTTGAAGTTGACCACTAAACCAGTAATTTGTGCAGTGCGACCTGTAGCTTGTGCGCAGAAAAATCCACTGCACGACAGCATCCTATGCACGAAAACCCACTACGTGACAAAAACCACTGCACAAAAACATCCTATGCGTGACATCCCACTGCGTGACGAAACCCACTGTGCGACAACATCCTATGTGTGGTGCGCAGTGAATTTTGCAGCGTGCAGTTGCAAATTGAAATGGGAATAAATAAATGATAAGCTTCCCTTTGAAACTGGCCCTTGGAGATGTTAGATGATGCCAGGCATAAAAACAACATGGGTGCTAACAGGCATGACCTTGCAAATTGTTGACAAACCTCTAACCTTAGCCATGAAAATCATGGTGCTAACAAATTCCATCCTACAGTCAATCCATCTCTTTTTAGAATTCATAAATGAGGAGGAAAATGAAAATCTTATGGCATAAATAAAAAAGGATGATCTTCTCAATGTAATCCACTCCTTTCAAAAGGATAAAATTTTAGGTCCAGATGGATTTCCAATAGACTTCTTCAAAGGATTTTGACATCTAGGATGAATATCTTCTCTGAGTAATTGAATACTCATGAACTTATGGTTAGATGTTCACCCCATTCAACTCTACCTTTCTTGACCCCATCCCAAAAGTTGACAATCCCCTCACCTTTGATCTCTTTAGCCCCATCTCCCTTTGCAATGCCATCTACAAAATCACCACCAACATCATTGCTTACAGACTCAAATAAACCCTTGAAGAAAACGTATCAAATGACTAATTTGTCTTCCTAAAGGGAAAACAAATCCACCAAGAAATCAGACTAGCACAAGAGGGATTCAACTCTATACAAACAAAAAAATTAAAGGCAGTAGCATATAAAGTAGACATGTCAAAATATTTTGACATGATCATTTGGATATACATATGAATTCTCCTCTTACACCATGGCTTCTCTCACAACTTTGTCACTTGGACTCTGAAATGTATCAACTTCTCATATTTTGCAATACTTATGAGTGGTGCAGCCTCCCCTTTCTTCAGAGAAGAAAGGGGACTCATAAAAGGTTGTCCTCTCTCGCCACTACTATTTCTTCTGGTAGCAGAGTGCCTTGACAGACTTATAGAAAATTCCACTGCTCAAGGAACCTTTAAGGGTATTGCAATCAATAACCAAGTATACCTCACTCGTCACCTTTTTGTAGATGAAATTCTCATATTTTTTTATGGAAGAACCCTATCAATTGATCAACTCAACTCAATTCTAGATCAGTTCTGCAAAGCCACATGGATCAAAATAAATCCTCAAAAATCCATGATGATCTCCATAGGTCAAAGTATACAAGGAAAAACTCATACCGAACATTCTCTCAAGGTTTTCAATCATTCAATGATGGAAGGACTAAAATATCTTGGATTCATATTGAATCCGAACAATTATCTCTCTCGTGATTGGAATTGGCTAATAAAAAAAGTGGAAAACAAAATCAAAACCCGATACAACAGATGGCTCTCCAAAGCGAGAAGATTGGTACTAATCAATTCAGTGAATCAAGTTATCCCTGTATACTGGACCTCTCTTGCCTGGGTCCCAAAGGGAACTCTCAAAAAATTTAAGAAGATGGCTTTCAATTATCTTTGGGCTAGAAAAGAGAATCAAAACAGTCTAGTTATAGTTTCTTGGGAAAACATATTCCTCCCAAAGACCTTAGGGGGTTTGGGTCTAATAATATCCACCTCTTTACAAAAGCATTGTAAACAAAAAATGGGTGGAACCTAATTAACAACAATAAGATTTGGTTCATAATATTTAAAGGAAAATACTTCCCCAATGATTCTTATGACCTAGATCCGAAGGATGAAAACGTTCTTAGTCAACAGCTCAATTGTCTGGAAAGTCATCATTCAATCCTTCTCGATAATAATAAAAAATGCTTCATCTAAAAACTGGGAAATCGAGAAAAAATTAGAATCAACAATGACCCATGGATAGGCTCCTCAAACAATCATCATCTTTCATATCCAACCCTCCATACCATCCACTAGTAGGGTGTTCTTTTCCTAAATCAAATCCACAAAGAAGATCCTGGTCCAAACAGGTGGCTCTCCTGGATAGGGATTTCAGAAATTTATTGCACAAGAATGGGACCGGTATATTTAGACATTAAATAAACCTCTAGTACAGATTTTGGATCAAGAGGACAAATTGATCTGGTCCTTCAATCCAAAAGGAAAATACTCTCCAAAGTTAGGATATGAAGCACTCCTTACTGAAGTGGGTACTCTTCCTCCTCCATGGTGGGGGAAAATGATTTGGAAACTCAACTGCCCGACAAATACCAAACTCTTTAGTTGGCTCCTCCTAAAAGGAAATGCCCCGACTTATAAAAATTTAAAGAAAAGAAGCTTCATAGGGCCTAGTAGATGCCCCTTCTATAAACAACAAGAAGAATCAAGCAATCAACGTTTCTTATCCTGAACATATACTCTTAAAGAATGGGCCACCATTAAAAGCATCGTCAAGTTCAGGTTTGATTGGAAAGGATACATTATCCAAGAATCCTGCAAATCTTGGTGGGAGAACCCAAGTCTATCCAACTTCATAGGCCTCCCTCTTATGATATATCGGGGTATCTGGAATGCCCAAAATAAATCCGCTTACTATGAGAAATATATTCCCCCTCTAGTTGTGCTCTTACCACTCTTTCATCCCTCGAGTCCCTCCTCTCCAAGCCCATTTCCTCTTCCGCTCCTCCCCCTTCCCCTCCATTAGAAATCAACAAAATCTTTCCATGGGATTTCTTCGATTGAGCAACACAAGGCACTCCCTCAATAGAGGGTGTGGGTGGCATCCTACACCTCTCAAATTCCTCCTCTATCTCCTTTTCAACCGGACTTGGTGAAGCTACAAATAACAAGAGTGAATTTACAATCCTCTTCCTTCTCCTCGGTCTTGCTCAAGAAAATCAACTCTCACATATACAAGTCTTTAGAGACTCTCTTCTATTGTAAACATCATCAAGGGCACACACATACTGCACAATTTTTCTTTACATTCAATCTTGGAAAAAATTAGAAGAATAATCTCCAAGTGCTCTCTCTTTGTTTTCCATATCACATGTCTATAGGGATAAAAACAACGAAACAAACACACTTTCCAAAGGTGGAGTGGCGTTAGACAAAGGCATATAGAAAACGTGGAAAAAGGGTCCACAAGGGACCACCAAACATCTTCATCCCCTTGGTTCTCAGCTTGACTTATAGGATTTTAAAGCCACATTTTTGCATAAAGTTGTGTTGTTATGTGGAATTATTTTTTGGACGTGTAAGAGGGAATTCAAGAGTGTAATTATATGTTGACAATAGCTAACATATAGGGAACATAGATGTTAATTTTGTTTTTCTATTTCATTAATGATGTGAGAGTTTCTAATAATTGTTTTGGAAAGAAAATCGAAAATTGTGAATGGAAAAATTTATTAATAAACAAACATATATATAAGTAATGAGTTGTAATAATTTTTTTATATAATAGATATATAATAGATTTTTCCATATATAAATTTAATATTTTTTTCTAAACAAATAATAATGAGTTGTCACAATTTTCTATTTCTTAAAATATATATATATAATAGAAAGAACCATTAAAAAAATTGTCTCAATTTTCCATTTTTAAAAAAAATTGTCAGAATTTTCCATAGATATATAATAAATTTTTCCATATATAAATTTAATAATTTGTTCTATACAAATAATAATGAGTTAGTCACAATTTTCTTCCGGGAACCTGGCTGGTATTGTCCACAGACTTTGACTGGCCATATAGTGAATATGATGCAGGAATATAGTGAATTACACTGAAAATTGCCAAGTAGATGATAAGTTTAGTTGCTCTTCAGTGACTCATGAGCCGATGAAGCTCGTGGAAGTTCCAGCGGTTATAGATAGTCAGTACAGTGAATTGGCTTCCATGATAGACGGAGATTTTAACAGGGCAGTGGAAGAATTCATAACCGAATTCAAACACCAATTACGTCTACAAAGACAATAGTCTAATCCTCGTAGCAGGTTGCACGCATGACATGGCATTGCTGTGTGTATATATTCTTCAGTTATTTATTGTGAACTGGGTTGAATGTATATATGTGATGAGAACCTCTGTGTTTTATGTGTTGAGATAATGCTTCCGGGTGTGTTATCTAAATCTCCGAGAAATCGTCTCCCATGTTCAAAGCTTACACTTACGATCATGGCTTGTATATATGTAAAAGCCATGTGGCGTTCCTGCGCCTGTTGTATATACAGTTAAAATTAGCATAATTCAGTTACAGGCTGTAGCCTATAAGAGTCGGCTTGGCATCTCTGGTGGTTTCCTTTGTCTTTACAAAAATGGATTTATCTACAACATGTCAAGATTGGATTTTCCAATAGGAAGAATTATGGTAGGAATGGTTATAGGATTATGGTAGGAATGGTTATAAAAGTTTCTGTGTGTTTGATATAAATTGCAACGGTGTGGGATAAATATTTTTTTGTGTGCAGTTTTTTATATTTTTGTTGTTTAAATTGTATTTCTGAATGTATAAATAAATTCAATTTAGTATGTTGAAAAAATTTTGGGACATTTGAATTATACAAATTTAGCCACTCAAATCTATAAATCTAATCATTCATCGCCAAATTTTAAACAAAATCAAAAAAAAAATTACAAGAAAACAATAAAAAAAAATACATTTAGAATACTGCAAATTGTTCTCAGTAACTGCTATTTTACTTAATTGTTTTCAGATCATACATATCTTTTTAATTTCTTTGCATCTCGGATTATAATATTTTCCATCGAGTTAATTTTATAGTTTGGATGGAAGTGATGTGTTATGGTTATGCCTTACAAATAGATCTATGTTAAATTAACATATATCATTTTAAGTGGGATCCATTAATAAATTATGATAGATCCATCTGAATTAGAAATTTATGGTTATTGTTATGCGTGGGATCCATTAATAAATTATGATAGATCCATCTGCACTAGAAATTTATGGTTATTGTTATCCGTCACAATAATAAATTATGATAGATCCACTCAACTAGAATTTTTTCAATTTTAAAATATATATATTAAGTTAACTTATTCCATCATGTTTGCATGGTGGAATGAGATATAAGGTTTGAATCGTGGACTAAGATTCCACATACCTATGAAATCCATCAAATCCAATTCTCTCTAGCCATAGCCATGTTGGGAACTTAGCTAGTTTTTCATTAGATCCATATAATTCTAGCTTTGCAGGTCCTTATCAATGTCATTCATGACTTTAGAAAATGATGTTCAAATGGGTAGAGTTCCAATTATACTGGCATCTAGGGATTTGACATTATAGGTAATGGAGCCTTCTACGCAGTGGATGACTTGGCGGTAGCACCATTGGGTGGAGTATGGGTAGGGTAGGTGAGATCTCAGTCAGGAGTATGGGCTCGCATGAAGATGGTCGAAATAGTGGCAATGGGGTGTCCACAAACACGCTCTCGTTCTAAAAAACATGCACATATTCCCTAAACCGCCACCAAGGTTGCCACATCAATGCCAAGTTGGCTTTCTCATGGACACATGTGCTTTCTTAAGAACATGCACACATTCCTAGCAATGTGCATGCACTCTAGGAATGCACACATTCATATGCATCATTTTTTTTATAGTTCATGGCCAATCCATTTCACCAATAGACCACGTCGCATGTTTTAAGGGTCATTGAGCAGTTGCCACACTCGAAGAGCAGACCCTCGATGTCAACAGATGCATTAGTGTTAGTTTTTTCCACTGATGTAGCAGTAGCAACAACCTGCTTGTTCAATATACCGCACACATAGGTATGGTAGAATGAGCAATTCATAAATTAAAATGGTCCTTCCTAAATGTTTGATGTAAATGCTAATCTCTTGTTTGATGTAAATGCTAGTCTCTTGTTTTTAAAGTTAAGAAAGGTTTGCAGGTATGATCATATACACCAAGTCTATTATAGAGTTATAAATCATATTTGGATGATGAAATTGATGAGGGCTTTTGGTTGACGTGCAAGTTGGGTACATGGTTGAGACAAGTAGTTGATGAGTTGGCACATACATGAGGTGTATAGTTGATGATGTTGGTACATATTGATGAGTCATAATTGATGAGTAGTTGACACATGATTGGTACATACTTAGTACATGGTTGGTTGCACTTGTTTATGGTACAGGTTGATTACAGATTGTTTGGTACAAGTTGGTGCATGGTTGATGCACTTGTTTATGGTACAAGTTGGTGCATGGTTGATTCATTTGTTTATGGTATAGTTTGATTACAGGTTGAGGTACAGGCTGATGCATGGTTCAGGTTTATTGGTACAGGTTTACAACGGTATATCTCACAGTGATAGTGTGACAGTGGTTCCATCATTCTACTTCTACTTCAAGGCAGTTGGACAGGGCAAGGACAGGTGGTTGTAGACACCTTCTGGTTGTATCCAGAGAACATAGGGGGTTGTATCCTCCTTCTGGTTGTAGCCATAGAATTGGGGAGTTGGAGCTTCCCTTAGGTTGTATCCTGATAAACTAGGGGGTTGGAGTGATCCGGATTTTATGAGCAGAACGAAATGAATACAGATTATTAACAGGTGCTTAACACAAAATAACAGAGATACAGTAAAACTGGTTTTCTATTCAATAACGAAATAAGCTGAAACTATAAAATGCAGTGGAAACAAGCTTGCTGGAATGGTGGCAGCTTATCTCTGAGAAGAGATGTGACGGCAGCGCGCATTCGCCAGAAGAAGATTACAATGAGGCTCTGAAGGCCTTTTTACAATAAGAAAGAATGTCAAAAACCCTAGACATCCAAAAACCTAACCCTAGGAGATGAAACACCAAAAGCCATGTGGGCCCCGTTTGGGTAAGCTAGTACATCAACTTCCCGGGGTCGTAACTTTTGCATACGATCTCCGTTTTAGGCGTGTGATAACCCGTTGGAAAGGTATCGCCGAGGAGATTCATTATGGGAGCTCAATCATGCCTTTATCTATGATTGAGGAGCTCGATTCTGAAAAAACTTCATTTAGGCCCTCAAAATGGCCCCGGAAGTAAAAACTGCTAAAAATAGTAAATTGCCAAAAATGTCAGAAAAATGTTTTGAGCTAGTTGGAAAAGGTGGGTGGCCACCGATATCCATCTGGATCAATCCTCCCTCCTTAGGAATCAATGGTCTCCATTGCGTTGAGGTCCCCCATTAGATGAGGAAATTTATGCTGAATTTGGCCCCGGGTGAGCCACTTGCTTTGGTGCAGGAGCTACCCTTCTTTGACAACTCGATAAAGTTGGATCCTTTGTTGTCGAGTGCCCTTGATCTATCTGTCCACAATCTGATCATTGGATGCCTATTGTATGCAGTCAGGGTTGAGCTCTATTGGTGTCAGTTGTTCTGCTACTTCTGAGGTGTCCAATAATGGTGGGAAATAAGGGCAAAGGAGATCCACGTTGAACACTGGGTGCAGGCCAAGGAAAGGAGGAATGTTGAGCTCAAAAGAATTATCCCCCACGGCCTTGGTGATAGTGTACGGTCCATAACGGAGTGGGTGAAGCTTCTGATGGGGTCCTGTAAGGCGTTCTTTCTGCAAGTGCAACCAAACTTTGTTGCCCACCTGAAACTTATGCGGCACCTGATGTAGATCATGGCATTATTTGTACTTGTCATTGGACTTCTGTAGGATATCCTAAACCTGTTGGCGGATGTGCTGGATCTGCTCAATGAACCGGGTGGCTTTTTCAGCTTCATTTGGAGCAGGAGATGAGTCAATCGAGGTGACCGCAAGGGTAAGTGCAACATCTATGGGACCCAATGGTTGGAATCCCAACCCCTCTTGAAAGGGGTTGTGGCCAGTTGAGCTATGCAAGGCTCGGTTGTAGCTATGTTGGACATAAGGAAGGCTCTCATCCCATGTGCGAGGGTTCTTTGAATTATACATGCGAAGGATATGCACAATCATTCGATTTACAACCTTGGTTTGGCCATCTATCTAGGGGTGGAAGGCCATGGATTTGGTGAGCTTGGTGTCCAGCAGTGACCAGAGGCTCGACCAGAATGTGCTGAGAAATCGACTATCCCGATCTGAGACAATGGTTTGTGGGATTCAAAAATGTACCCAAACTCGTTCAAAGAAGAGCTTGGCAGTGGCCTCTGCTGTGATGCTCTTCTTGCAGGCAACCAGAATCGCCATCTTAGAAAAG
>ML809647.1:8604-27197 GCA_009831015.1 Picea engelmannii | reverse complement strand
CATTCTCAACCAAAGCTTTCTATTTCTTAAAAGTATCAAAAACATCAGATTTTTGTCGAATGCAATAAACCCAAGTTTTTCTAGTTGCATCATCAATAAAAGTAATATAATAATGAGAGCCACCAAGAGATGATACCTGAGTTAGTCCCCATACATCTGTATGCACAAGATCTAACCTTTCACTCTTCTTTTCTTTTCTGACTCTATGAAATATGACTCTCTTTTGTTTTCCATAAACACAATGCTCACAGAAGTCCAAATAAATTTGTTTAAGATCTGGAAAAAAAAATATTTTGTGAAGTATCAGCATCCCCTTCTCACTCATGTGTCCAAGCCTATGATGCCACAGTGTTGTATCCACTCCTGTAGAATCTGAAGAGATAGAAGAGTCAGTTTTACCAGTACATAAATATAATGTACCTACCTTCTCTCCTTTCTCTATCACCAATGATCCTTTGATGACCTTCCACATCTTATCTGTAAATATGGATATACAACCTTCACTTGCCAACTACCCTATTGAAATTAGATTTTTCCTTAAATATGGAACATGTCTTACCTCTTTCAACAACAATTGGTTTTCATTGCGTTGCTTTATTTTTACCTTTCCCATTCCAACAATTTTGCATGGTGCATCATCACCCAAATGAACCTGTCCAAAATCACCTTGAACATAATCTAGAAAATGTTTCCTATGGGGTGTGGCATGAAATGAAGCCCCTGAATCTACTACCCAATAATCGGAAATATTATCTATAGAAAGAATCAAAGCATCTTGTAACACATCACCTGTTACATTTGCTTCCTGATTTCTCTCTTGTTGTCCATCTCTTTGTTTCTTTGGATCTCTATAGTCTTTCTTCAGATGTCCTTTCTTCCCACAATTCCAGCACTCTATCTTTCCAAGTCTGGATTTGGATCTACCCTTCCTAGAATTCCCACGGTTCCTGAAACCCTTTCCTCTATCCTTTTGTCTTCCCCTGTTCTCCATGTTCAATGCATTTCTTGATGTCTCACCCATGATTTCCCATCACATTTCCTCACTAAGGATAACACCAACAACATCATCAAATTTTAAAGTATTTGAACCAGAGACAGAGTTACTTACAGCCATGACCAAGCGATTCCATCTTTATGGCAATGAGCACAAGATTAGAAGAGCCCTGACCTCATCATCAAAGTCCACTTTTACAAAACTTAGTTGATTAGTAACCATATTAAAATCATTTAAATGATCTGCAACAGACCCACCTTCCGACATCTTCATATTAAATAATCTCTTCGTTAGAAATACCTTATTGGACTCTGAGGGTTTTTCATACAATTTGTCCAATGTGTCCATCAAACTCTTCGTTGTCTTTTCTTTAGAAATATTGAAAGCCATCGACGTTGTCAAGCTCAGTTGTATCGTTCCTAGAGCCTTTCTGTCAAGAATCTCCCATTCTTCGTCCTTCATAGACTTCGGCTTCTTTGTTATTCTTCCCAATGGTAGGAATAGATCCTTCTGATATAAATAGTCTTCCATCTGCATCTTCCATAACTGGTAGTTTTGTCCATTAAATTTCTCGACCCTAAACTTTCCATCTTCCAACATTGCTCCCACTCGAACCAGGAACCTCTTTTCCTATGAGTTACCTTTCACTCTGATACCAGTTGTTAGAAAAGAAGGATCATGGAGAAATAAATAAATAAAATGCAGAAACAAAACACAGAAGATACACATTAAAATAGATACACAGATTTACATGGTTCACCCAGTCTGGGCTACGTCCACCAGAGAAATTGCCAGGTCCTTCCTTTATTATTATCTAGCATATGAAGGGATACAACCTACAGCAAACCCGTTGTAACTTCCTCTTCTTTCTCTCACAGTCTCCTATCTCATAATACAATATTTTCCATTAACCATAGACGCAATACATTTCCCTCATAAAATAGGGTTGCCTTCTAGGGCAAAAAACCCTAACATAATCTCTATCGTTAGATCTATGACCTTATAATGAACGGTCCAGATTTACAATGAAATTACAATATACATTTACAAGGATATTTTTCCTTTGGGGGCTTCGCCCCCAAACCCCCACTTGCCCCCAGCCAAGGGGATAGCCCCCCTGGACCCCGTAGAGGGTGTACCCCCCCTCTGCACTCCCCCGCGTGGAAGAGTGTACATACTTCTGGGGTGTAAATACTTCATGGGGTATAAACACGGCTGAAAGTAAAAGACCTCTGAATCAGGAAGATAATCAGGCTCTGTAACCAAGAGTGGGAGTGAGGAGTATCCTAAGCTTTCTTCTATATGGGATTATTGGGATGAATAGACCATGACAGAGTTCCAGGCTCTGTTGCAGAACTATGAGTATTTGTTCCCTAATATATTTTTAGAACTTAAAGGAATGAAAGGGGACTTGGGAAAGATGAAGATACATTTTAAGCCTAATGCTAAGACATTCAAACACAGACCATATCACCTGAACCCTAGAGTCAAATAAAAGGTTAAGAAGGATATTGACAGGATGCTTGTAGCTGGGTTAATTTTTCATGTGGATGAGGTTGAATGGATTAGTCCTATTGTCATATAGATAAATAAAGGCAATGAAGATATACGATTATGTGTGGACTACAAAAGTTTGAATGCAGCCTATTTGCATGATCCTTTCCCTTAGACTCCATTTAGTGATGAAGTACTTGATCAAGTGGACAGAAATGAAGCATATTACTTCACTAATGGATTTTCAATATATCATCAAGTCATGATCATAGAAGAAGACTAAATAAAGACTACTTTTACTATCAATTGGGGTTTGTTTGCTTATAATATTATGCCCTTTTGGCTTAAGAATGCCCCTGTTGTCTTTTCAAGGATTTTTATTGTTACTTTTCATAAATGTATCCATAAGTTTCTTGAGATTTATATGTATGATTGGACTATGTACAGCTTGTTGAAGGAACACATAGGCCTATTTTGGTTAATGTTTGGTCATTGTAGACAGTTACAATTTTTGTTAAATATGAAGAAATGCATCTTTTGTGTACCTTTTGGAAACTTTCTAGGACATATTGTGTGCACAGAAGGAGTTATGGTGGATCCTGAAAATTTTATTTTTATTCTCAATATGCCTCCCCCCATAACTTCCAAGTAGTTGTGATCCACTCTAGGTCATATTGGATACTATCATAGGTTTATTAGGAGTTACACAAGTATAATAGCACCTCTAGAGAAGTTGTTGAAGAAATCTGAAGTTTTTCACTAGACACCTGAATGTGACAGAGCTTTTAACATTTTGAAAGAAAAATTAAGTAGTGCCCCTATTTTGATGTATCCTAACTAGTAGGTTGAATTCCATGTACACATTGATGTTTTTGGCACTACTTTAGGTGTTTTTATTGCGCAACCAAGTGAAGCAAAATCTAGATCATTCTATTTACTTTTCCAATAGAAAACTATCACAAGTCGAGCACAACTACATGACCACTAAGAGAGAAGGGTTAGCAATGGTCTACTCTCTGCAAAAGTTTAGACACTATTTGTTAGTAGGTAATTTCAAGTTTTTCACTGATAGTTCAGTTTTGAAATATTTGGTTAATAATCCTGTGTTAGAAGGAAGGATTTGCAGGTGTCTTTTATTGTTTCGAGAATTTTCTTTTGAGGTTATTTTCAATCTTGGAAAGATTAATGTTGTCCCTAACCACTCATCTCAGTTAGAGTCGGGAGAAAATGGTAGAGTTGTAGATGACCATCTTCCTGATGCAAATTTATTTAAGGTTGAAGTTGTCCTGGACTATCTATATGATATTGCCTTATATTTTAGCACGGGTGTTTGCCTTGATGGTTATTTCGCAACACAAAAGAAACATTTGTTGGTTTGTGCAGCAGACTATCAATTGATTGTAGGTCAACTATATAAATTTGGATTGGATAACATCCTTAGAAGGTGTGTACTTGATCATGAAAGACCTGAGATATTGTGGGAGTGTCATAGTGGAGTTGAGGGAGGTCATGTTGGAGGGAAGGTAACTGCACAAAAGATACTTCAAGAATGACTATGGTGGTCGATTGTATTTAAAGATGATAAGGACTATGACAAAGCATGTGATGTATGTCATCGAGTTGGAAAGCCATCACAAAGGGATAAGTTACCATTACATCATGTTTGAGAAATATAGGCCTTTGAGAATTGGGCTATTGACTTTATAGGACCTATCAATCTACCAACAAAATATTCAAAGGAAAGATACATCATCACTACAATGTATTATTTGACTCGTTGGGCTAAAGCAGAACCTACTAAGGATTTTTCTACATACATAGTAGTAAGGTTCATTATTTAGAACATTATTATTCAATTTGGGTGTCCTATGAGCTTAACTAGTGATCAAGGTACCCATTTCATCAGTGAGACAATTGCCACCCTTACTCGAGAATTTCTAATTTTGCATCACAAGAGAAGTCAGTATAATCTACAAGCCAATGGTGCAATGGAAGATTTCAATAAGGTTTTGGAGAAGAGGTTAACCAAAGTTTGTTGCACCAATCAAGTTGGTTGGGATGAGAGAGTTCTAGTTGTTCTTTGGTCCTACAGAACCACTACTAAGAAGTTACATAAGTATAACCCTTTTCAATTGGTGTATGGGAGAGAATTCATAGTACTAGTTGAGTTTATCACTCCAAGTCTATACATTGCACAAGTTACTCAGATGACATATGATGAATATGTTGCGGAAAGGATTGTGGAACTGATGGAAGTTGAGGAAGCTATATTTTTAGAAGATTTTCATCAGACTATGTATAAGGATAGATAGAAATCTTGGCATGATAGGAAAATTAAGACAAAGACTTTTGCTCAAGTTGACCAGGTATTTCTTTATGAAAGTAAGTACTAGAAGCATCCAGGGAAGTTACATATGCACTAGCTTGGACCCTTTATAGTTGTATAAATTCAAGAGTCGAGAGTTGTTAAACTAGCCCAACTAGATAGTATTAATCATCTCGAATGGGTGAATGGCGCATGCCTGAAGCCCTACATTTATGCTCATTGAAATTAGATATTTGACACTTATATCACAGGGAGTGAATAAAGTAGGTAGGTTTCTTTTATGTTTTATCATTTTCCTTTTTTCCAATAAAGAAGTGTTGTGTCCAACTGTCACTCACATGTAGAGTCTAGTTGTCATTGTCAGTTTGTCCAGTCTAGGTCACATCATTGTGGTTGGCGAATCTATGTCAAATATTTTATGCATTTATTAATTTCTTATGTTTCCATCACTATAATGTCGCTTTCACATCGTTCATGAAGTATATTTAGTACATTTTCTATTTTTGTTATGTCCCTATCAGTAAAGTTCATTTATGTTAAAAAAATTATCGGTACTTTCTAGGTTAACTGTCAGCATGTTTATTACACATTATTTTGTTCACCTCAGTGATCACCTGACAACATGTGTTAATATTCCCTGAAAATATTAAAACAAGACTTTCTCCATGGGAAAAGTGATTTGCTTTCCTCTTTCAAAAACCATGTCAAGGAATGTCATCGCACCTTGTTATATGCATGGGGTACGACAATGCCTGATCATCGCACTCTGCCCTAAACCTAGACTATGACATCGTCGCATTCTGCTTGTGCATAGAGTGCGACGATGCTTAAAGCATGGGAAAAGTCAAAATTCATGAATGTTCTAGAAGGGAATCTTCTAGAAGATGAGGTGGTCTCCGATCAGTTTGGATCTTACTCGCTTCTCTGATTTGGTGGGATCATCCTAATCTCCTCATCCATATCTCTTTCACATTATATAAGGATAGATCTCTCATGGAAAAGGCTAAGGTTGAATAGGATAAGATTTTTATGGAGAGTTCTACTTCAGATTATGCTTGAGAGATTTTCTTTAGTTCTTCAAGACAGATTGTGGATCTTCTTCATTCAAGGCATTGGAGAAAAGGTGTGTGTGTTGAAGCAAAGAGCCATTGAAAGGGGACCTTGCAACATCAAGGCTTGGGTTGTATTCTCCACTTTATATTCATTTAATACAATAATACATTTCTTCCCTATATAAGCATCTCGTATTCTATTGTGTAATTCCTTGATCATATACATAAACTTCATTAGAATACATATATCTTTGTTTTCCCTCTTTGTTAGTTTGTGATTCTTGGATAGGCTTACTATTCTACAAACCCAAGGAAGGAGATACAAGGATGACACTAGCGAGGATCAAGCATCATTTAAAAGGTATGTCACGTGTACCTCATTAAACTAGTTTATATGATGATGAAGTTTAAGGTGAAGTGTGTAATATTTTCTGTTTTGTTATAGTTTCCCATGGAAGTTAGAGAGATTTGTTTGTGTCCGCACTTACCGATTAATCCGATAACAAAATTGGCGACTCCACTGGGGATACGAATTTCTTTTGGTTTTTTTCCTTTTATTTACTTTTAGTCTTCCTTCTTTTGGTCAAATTCAATCTCTAAGTATGTGGGTGATCCATCTAGACTCCCTGGGTCTGAAGGTTCGGTGAAAATTTGTGTCTTTCTTTCCTTTTTCCTTTAGTTTCAGAGATCATCGCACTGTACTCTATAGAAAGACGACGATGATCCTCTGACATCACACTCTACTGGTATAGACCAGTGCAACGACATCACACTATACTCTATTGGCATCATGCGACGACCCTAGATCGTCGCACTGTGTTCCACTACAACCCGCGATGATTCTTATAGGAATTGTTGGAGATAGCCAATTTTTCTTTTTTCCACCCAGTTTTGTCTCAACTGTCTGGGATGAACTTCTGACACTAGTGAATGATTGATTTATAAGTTTCAATCTTTCATTTGATTGATTTTTGGAAATTGAAAGTTTTCTTTGTAATTTTGCAAGTTTTTCTTTTGATCTTTGTCACAAGGGTATAATCTCTAGGTCTTGGTCCTGAGTTCTTGTTTGACAAAGAATCCTTGATTTATTTGAGGTTTTGGATTGTTTTTAATTTCTATATTGTTCATTGATTGAGAGACATTCTTGTTTGCATTTGACAAAAGGCTTTCTATCATTTCATTTTTGTCTACACTATAGGTTTGATTTGGGAATAGTGTTGAGAGTGCGTTAATTTTCTTGGATTATACTTTCTTTTCTTCATTACATCTCTGATATGATTTGAGAAAGAAAGAGCTGAATTCATTCTTATTTTAGTGATCTTTCACAAGAAAATTGATGCATTCAAAATATTTGTTAAAGGAGAAAATTGGAAAATTTTGTAGCTTTTGATTATTTGGAATTTTGTTCATTCAAAAATTGAGAAATTGTGTTTCGTAGCTTGTGTATTTCAAAAAGAGATACCTTCTCCCTATTGTAATTAGAGTTCATCGAATTAAAAGATTGCATAATCATATCTTCTTGCATTTTATTGGGTCAAGGTCACATACATCATCAGTTTCATTTATGTTTCCCTTTTGAGTAAACAATAGCCTTTAAAATACAGCGTAATTTAAAATTTTATTAGCAACTTTTATTTTCTAGAAATTCTCTTCACCAACATTAGCTAGGATAGCACTTTGGAATAGGTTGTAAGGCACACTCTCCAAAGCATCAAAACACACAATAGTATCTTGTGATAGAGAGAGTTCAAATCCATTTGCTACATTTTGTCCTGGGAAGCCCTTCTAACACAAGGGTCAATCATGAGGTTGCATTAGGACTGGTAGAGTTACTCACCCTGATTTGTCGATCTTAGTGTAGATATTGTGCATATTATTAGGGGTCACTTGAGAAGAAAATCATGTGGGGACCTTCTCGAGTTGATTTCAGGCTAGATACCCTACCTTTGTGCATGGATTGGATTGTCGATTGTTTCCCCAGGCATCATTGTCGTAATTGGTAACCTTAGTAGCCTATCTCTTTAGGGTCTTTACATGAGGTGACTGTGGAGGGGAAAGTCTTCACGGTACCTGGAATTGACATTGTCCATACTCACTCGGGCTCCTTGGAGGGTATACCCATGATTATGTGTGGGAGCTTGCACTAGGGTGTAAGTCCGTTAAGCAAGTCGTCAACATAAATTTTCCACCCGCTTTATCCCAGCCCCTTCTTGTCTTAATTTTGCGATGTTGGATTTCATCACCAACTAGTGACTTCGAAATAAGAAGGTTTGTTTGCTTGGTTTGATTTCTAGATTTTATTAGTGAGTGTTGTTTGTTTCTCTAGTTGGCCATAGATTTGTTTCGTTCTTTATTTGGTGCGGCCAACATCGGCCTTTGTCGTTCACGTAAGATGCAAGGGCTACCTCCAGAAGATCTAGAATATTACGTCCCTTTGCTTCCTAACTCACTAGAGGGCTCTCCTGAAGTAGTAGTCAATAACGAAGTAGCCTCTGAGATTGAAATTTCAACTCCTTTAGAGGAATCAATACTTCCCGTAAATACATTATTGAGTGTTGCACAAGATTCACATGTACTCTCGATAAATTCATCGAGATACCTTGTTGATGACGAGTATATTGAAGTACCTATTGGACCTAATTTAGAGTCATGTGTAGACGATCCACTTTTTCAGAGTGAGTTGTTTAGAACCTCAGTTCACACTATTGAAATTTTAATCCTAGCTTTGTCCCTGTCCGTTCTTTTTGGGGAACTTCTTTGGGACACAATATTTCTGATAAACTAGAATTATTGGCATCACAAACGCATGTGATTTCCACTGCTTATACAATACCTGTAGATCATTTTACTGGCACAACTAGTGACATCGTCATAGTTTCAGACCAATTATTGATTGGTTCTCACTCGATTCTTCCTCTCCAGATCATTGGCTCTACCATGGTCCCACAAGTTACACCGCTTTCTGTCGGAAATGCAGTTCTCACCCAAGATCCTATTGGAACAATGCTTCCTCTTAGATCAAATCTGTCACTTCCCCCTAGGTATAATGCTTTGAATACTTCCATTGATATTCCAACCCAGAATCCATCCGGAGGGTCTAATATTTGTGTTCCTCCTGGGTCTAATGTTGCTAGTCATTTTGTTCCTACACCTACCCAGGTTCTCTCATGAGGGCCTTACGTTCCTCCTCCACCTTCACCTGGAGGATCTAATCATCTTGCTCTAGTAGCTCCAATCACGTTGGAGGCACTAGTCATTCTGTCGCTTCTGGTTTTCATGTTCCTGTTGGAGTTCAACCTCAAGTTGGGGGGCAATCTTAGGTTGGGGGGCAACCTCAAATTGGGGCACAACCTCAACATGGGGGGCAACCTAAAGTAGGATTCCATAACCCTATTTATGGGTAAAGTATACCTACATTAAAATATCAACCTTGGAATATTCCTTTCCAAGGGAATCAACAACCGTCTAGGGGGAAACATCCTCAAGTTAATTCGTTTGTACCCCTTAATCTCGCACAATTGTATCCAGGTTCTATGAATCCTACTTGGGGTCAAAATTTTCAGTCTAATGTTCCTTTCCAAGGGAGATGACTTAATCAAAACCCTCCACAACCGAATCTGGCAGGACTATCTAACTATCTACAGACTTCTTATGGTCCTACTGGTATACCTACGAGACTACCTCCTCAAAACTACCAGTTTCCTCAAGTCAATAGACAGTTGCCATTTCTTGCTACTTTGGATTTACTAGATTTATCTAGGATTTTCAATGATCCTATTTTGTATTCTCCTTACTGGCCCGTCATACCGGCCAAATTACCATCTGACATTCCTAAGTTTGGTGGTCGATCAGAAGAAGACCCAAATAATCACGTCATGACTTTCCATCTTTGGTGTTCATCCAACTCATTGATGGGTGACTCTATAATATTACAACTTTTCCAATGAACTCTCATGGGTTTGGAAGCCAAATGGTATATTAAGTTACCACAAATATTTTTTAATTACTTCAATACCCTAGCCATGGATTTGTTAACGCATTACCAATTGCCAATTCGATATGAGACAGGAACTGAAATTTTGAGTTTGTTTAAACAATCCTCTGCCACTCGTATTTCTGATCATATCCATGAGTGGAGGAGGAGAAGATGCTTAATCAAAGTTCCCCTTCTTGATCAACTATTGGTTGAATGGTTTACCAAATCACCCATTGGGCCTATACCCCGTGATGTTTCCATGGGTGGTGTTGTCACTGAAGAGCAGGTGATTACTTGTGTTCAATATCTAGATCTCATTTATTCACAAATGGGAACACTATACGACTTGATCCCCGATGCTCCTAGTCCTTCTACGAATCCTACCCCAAAACCTCCAGTAGCTTCTCATGATGTTGATGGCGTGATTGGCACTTTTCATACTGATACTCAGTCTAAACAAGCCAGTCATACCACTCCAAATTCTACTACCTCTAATGTACAAAATACTCCTAACTCGACTCCTTCTCCCGGTAAAACCTATGAAGTTAATTCAGTTCAATCTACACCTACCGGTAAAAATCAAAATAAAAAGAAAGGGAAGGGTAGGAATAAGGAGGAAAAAAATAATAATCAACAATCTGAGAAAACAAAAACACAACCTGCTAATGACAAGGACAAATGTAAACCGTGTTATCCTTGCCTTATCTATGGTGAGGATCATTATACAAAATATTTTCCCCAATGTGCTAAGGTTACTAAGTTTCTGCAAGGGATTGGGACACCTCCTACACCCGTCGTCTTGTCACAACATTTTCCTTCTCAGTAGCAGGCCCAATTGGTCATTCATGACCAACCTTCTCCCTCTACCACATCATATGTACTTATGTGTACTAGTGACTCCAAAAAGGAAGAAGTTGCAGTCGGAACTCAAGCCAAATATTATACTCCTTCGAAAGAGAAAGTTGATGATTTAACACCTCTCTTGGTTCAACCTTCTCCATCAACTTCACCTACAAATGGTCCTCTTCATATCGAACAACCGGGCCTAGATACAGTTCTTCATCCTCATCCCAAGGGATTTGTTTGAAATTCCTCATTTAATCCTCACGCATGTGTTGCCCAAAACTAAAATATTGTAGAAGATCTTGTGCAAGCACCCTCTGCAATGTCGGCTCTTGAAGTCCTTCAAAGTTTTCCTACTCAACGAAAGGTGTTGTTAAAGGCTATTGGTGGAATTGATCCTACCGATACCAATTTGATAATATTTGAACTAGAAGATCAGATTCCAAGGCTTCCTCCTCAATTAGCGTTTCAAATCCAAGTTGTTATGGAAAATAAGAATATTTTTCGAACCATTATTGATGAAGGAACCTCGACTTGTGTTATGTTTGTTACTTGTCGGAAAGCTATTGGCTCTTCTTCCCTTACTGATTTGCACAATACTCTTAAATATTTTAATGGTATAGGGTTTAAACCTTATGGTGTTCTTCCTTCGTTGTCTATTATGTTAGAAGTAAAGTCGGTTAATGTTGAGGTTGAGGTCTTTGATGCACCTCTCGATTACAACCTTCTACTTGGTCGTAGTTGGATTGAGTCCATGCGCACAGTTGTTTATACTCTTTTTCATGTGTTACGTTTCTCACACCAAGGAAAATTCATTACTGTTGATCAACTGGCCTTCTTTAATTCTAATTCACGTACTAGCAATGTGCCTTTTATTTCAAAAACACCTCCCGGTTATGAGAATGTCGATGTGGTTCTTTTAAAAGATTCAACCTTCATGGGTACATTTCCTATTATGCCACCTGATATTCCTCCTCCTTTTGTTGCCTCGATTAACATGATATCAACCTTTGTTCGTGAAACCCCTGAGTCTTATGACCCATGGATAGTACCTAACTTTGGTGACTATCTTCGTTACAGCGACAAAATTCCTTTAAGTCTGGTGGAATCGACTTATCAATCTATTCAATCGGCAATTCCTTCTCCTCCTTCTCTCGATGATACATCCCCTGATCCATTCCACGTGATCTTTCCTACTGATGAGATGATCATGACGGTCATGTCTATGGAAGATACTCCATGGGATGATGGGCATCATCATTCTGTTCTCTTCCTAGAACATGAGACCATAGAGAGTTACCAACGGGTTTCGACTATGTCCACCATTGTTGTTATTTCCTTTGTTCCTGAATCAACACACGATGTTTTGTATGAAGAGAAATTGAGCAATATTTCACCTACCATTCCTCTTGACATATCGATTAAACCCGGAGTAGTGGAAAATGTTCATATCAGTGCCTCATGTTCTATTGATGACGTTCGAACTTATAAATCCCTTTTCCAAGAATTTGGTGACGTTTTTGCCTGGAGTTATGAAGAAATTCCTGGTATCGATCCTGATATCATTGTGCATGAGATTAAGACTTACCCAAACGCTAAACCCATTCGACAAAGACTTCGCCCAGTACATCCATGAAAAATTGTTGCTATTAATCTTAAAGTTGAAAAACTTCTTAAAGCTGGCTTTGTCTATCCTGTGGCTTTGACTGATTGGGTGTCCAATCTTGTTTCGGTTAACAAAAATCAAGGCACGATCCATGTTTGGGTAGATTATAGGGAAATAAACAAAGATTGTCCCAAAGACAATTATCCAACTCCTTTCATTGACCAGATCGTTGATGACTGTGCCGGGAGTGATATCTTCTCCTTGATGGACGGTTTCTCCAGCTATAATCAAATCAATATTTTACCTGAGGATCAACATAAGATTATTTTTATTTTCCCTTGGGGAACCTTCGCATACCGGAAACTACATTTTGGTCTCAAAAATGCTGGAGCGACTTTTCAGCATGCTATGTCTTATGATTTTGACGACATTAAGAACATTGTACAACCCTATATAGATGATCTATTAGCGCATTCCATGCATCTTCAAGATCACCTGGCACATCTATGTGCCATTTTCCTATGATGTCGTTATTATCACATATGTTTGAATCCACACAAATGTGTTTTTTGTGTGGAATCCAGATGACTTATTGGTTTTATCGTGTCTGTACATGGTATTAGGGTAGACCCCTTGAAGGTTGAGGCTATTCTTAATCTGCCTCCTCCTTCCACACTATGCCAACTCCAAAGTTTGCAAGGGAAGAAAATTTTTTTACGTCGATGCATTCCCAACTACGTTGAATTAACGAAAGGATTTACTCGACTTCTCAAGAAAGGTTACGATTTTGTATGGAACGACACTGCAAACAAATCCTTTGAATCTTTGAAACTCGCCTTAACCCGTACACCCCTGTTGTTTCCACCTGATTATAGTCAAGATTATTTCATGTACTTAGCTGCTTCGGACTCTACCATTGATATGGTTCTTTTCCCAGAGGATGATTCACACGATGAACATGTTATATACAATTTGAGTCGGAGTCTCACGACTACCAAAACCAAATATTTACATGTGGAGAAACTAGCCTTGGGAGTTGTTCAATGTGTTCAACATTTTCATCACTACATCTTATTACGCAGAACCTCTATCATTTCCGATTTCAACCCCATGCAACATATCCTTACTCGACTATTGTTGGGGGGGAAATACTCTAAATGGATAGTTATTCTCTAGGAGTTTGATATGGAGTTTAAATGTGCCAAGTCAAAGAAGTCTTTGGTTTGTGTTGAATTGATATGTGACCTTCCCTCTACTAAGATAGAAACTGTGACAGAGGATTCCTTACCTGACGAATCCCTCTTTCTGATCAGTTCTGACGACATATGGTCCGAAGATATTATCATTTATCTCCAGACCCAAACTTTCCATCCTGACCTTTCTAGTACAGAGTGTCTTTGTATCTGGTATCAAGTTCATCAATACATTATCCTTGGTGATACCCTTTACCGTCGTGGTATTGATTCCATAATTCAACGATGTCTCACCTATGATGAAGCTAAGAAATCTTTGAATGACTGTCACTCTAGAGCATGTGGTGGTCATATGTCCCGATATGCCACTGCCCAAAATATCTTACGAGCTAGTTATTTCTAGACTTCATTGTTTAAGGATTGCATTACTACCATCCAAAAATGCCATGCTTATCAAACCTACAAAAATAAGGTATGATCTCACCCTACTCCCCTTCACCCTGTAGTTTATGTCGGTTCATTCGCTAAATGGGGTATTGACTTCATGACATGTAACCCTCACTCGACCGGGGGGCATGGATACATTATTGTAGCTGTGGATTATTTCAATAAGTGGGTTGAGTCGATGCCTACATTTGATAATACCGAGAAAACTGCAGTGTTATTCCTATTTAATCATATCATTAATAGATTTGGTGTCCCTCAAGCCATCGTTACTGAACACGGTAGTCATTTTTGCAATTTCATGATGTCTGAACTTACTGGGAATTTGGATCTTCAACATGAAAACTCAACCCCCTATTATCCACAGGCCAATGGCCAGGTTGAATCAATTAATAAAGTTCTCACTACTATGCTTCGATGGGTGGTAGGAATTCACAAGTCAAATTAGCACACGATTTTTTTTTCATCTTTGTGGGCCTATCGGACATCCATTAAGTCTTCCATGGGATTCACACCTTTCTAGTTAGTATATGGTATTGAAGAAATTTTTTCGATTGAATGTGAAATCCCATCTTTGAAACTAGCTATCGAACTTCTCCCTAACACCTCAGCTAAAGAGGAACGTCTTTTGTATTTGATGCAATTAAATGAAACCCGTCATGATGTTGCCTTAGTCATTGAAACTTAGAAAAAGAGTGGCAAATCCAAATATGACAAGCATATCAAACCATGTATATTTTCTGAAGGTGATCTAGTTCTCCTTTACGAACAAGATTGTGACTTACTAGGGGCCGGTAAATTCAAGCCCATGTGGCAGGGTCCTTATATTGTGAAATGAGTGTTGGAGAAAGGAGCTTATGAGCTAGTATATTATGATGGAATTCCTTTGAGTGAACCCAGAAATGAGATTTACTTAAAGAAGTACTATGATTAAAATCATTTTTGCATGAGTGATGTGTATTTTTAGTGTATCATACTCTTGTGTGTTTTTTTGTTTTTGGTTCCACCTTTCGGTTGCTTACCTTGCATTGTGCTTGGTTTCTAGATGTCGATGTCTTCGCTACCCTATGTATACTTCGTTGATGGCACTAGTCGCAGTACTCAAAACTTAGCATCTGTTGCTTGGGAAATCTATGCACCTACGGATGAATTGATCAGTCTACATGGTGTTTGCCTTGGTCATGCAACTAATAATACAGTGGAATACAGTGCAGTTATCAAGTTGTTAACATACACCATTTCACTTGGAATCTGTTATATTATTGTACGACTTGATTCACAATTAGTAGTACTACAGTTGAGTAACGTTTATTCCATCTGAAGTCCTACTTTGTTATAGGTATATTTACGAATTCGCCTCTTGGAATGACATTTTGATTACATTGAATATCAACACATTCTTAGATGTCTAAATACATTGACAGATGCATTGCCTAATTATGTGTTAGACAAACATTTGAGACATTTATAAATCCACTTTTACAAAAGCAAGTAAGCCGGTAGGAACTTTATATTTATAACGATAAAATTTTACAAAAAAAAAATTGTCCGAAGACCAAAATATCAAAAATGTGAAGCTCACGGCTTCATATACAAAAATCATCAAGGATGTTGCTTGCTATAGCAAGAGATTTCCCATGCTACCCTACGGAGTAGTTGACCATAGATGTGGATACACCCATTGTGTGGTGTTGGTAGTGCCTAGGGAGCTCATCCACAGTAGCGTCAGGGACATGCATGGTCAGTCCCTCCAGGTTTTGTTCTACAACCTCAAGGTCTGTGGCATCCACTCCTGCTATAACACCTCTCTCTCTATGCCTCTGGATGGGAGACGATCCCGTCGGACGATAAGGCCCCACATCTGCATTGATGAGAGCACTTGATTAGTCATCGGATAAATAACACAAAAAACATTTTATATCATTAAAATAACAAAAACATTATATAAACAAAAAATTTCCTTCTTACCTATGTCCCCCCACTGGGACCCGTCAGAAAAAGCCAGATCTGGATCTCCATAGAAATTTACCCCAGCATATGCATAATCCTCCACCATGAGTAGTTGATTCCTTAGCCATTGGAAGAAGACATTGTCATACTTGACGATGGGAACACCTCCATATCGAGCCATGAGATCTACCCACATCTTCATTCGTGGATCTTGTGGAGAAAGTATACCCCACTCCACCTGAAGACGTAGGACATGAAACCTCTTCAGGAAGAAGGATACCAAAATAGACCCATATCCAAATTGCTTTAGCTGACCATTTTGGCACTTGGTAAGTTCTTTCTTCATGCTTTTTAGGATCCCCTCACACCAGTTGAAGACCCTGGGCTCCATACATTCTATGTCAAACTGAAAATGGCTCTACAAAGTCATATGAGGAGTTGCAATCCCTGCCATGCGAGTAATAGTGTAAAGGATAGTCCACAAAGGAAAATCTTGAACATCCATGATAGCTACCTTGTCGTTATGTTTCTCAGTACTTGGCAGACGTAGTAATCCATAGACTCACCTCCACCCCTGCTTTTTGTAAGTGACACCCGCGAACCACAACGATATAACCCTATCAGGAAATAGACATCATCAATATCTATTGTGAGTGTGTGGACACCCACGTGAAATTCCTGCTTGCTCACATCCCACATGTGAACCAAGTACTCTAGTAGTCTCAACTGGGCTCTCATGCCCTAAATCCTGAAGAATTTTAGTAACCCACTGTAATAAACCTCAAATTTATAATAAAAAAAATAAAAATGATAAGGACATTATCTTTTAAATTTTTCATAAGGTGGGTGCTTAAATCTCCCTTTCGACTTGGAGTGACCCTTTCACATATTAAATTAGCACAAACGAGAAGTTCCAATGGAAAAATAGGCCTTTTCCTAAACCCCTATATCATGTTATATAGATATTGATACTTAGATTCATTTGCCCATACGCAAGGATTTGAATTTTCACATTCCTAATTAAGGGAGTCGGGCTGAAGTGGACTTTACACACACAATGTTATAACCCAGACATTACTTACCTATACTCCTACCTAGCTAAGTCGACAATTGAACCAAAGGCGTACCATGTTGACTACTATTATTAAATGTGAGCACCTTCTCTGATGTTACGTTTTGGTTATGATATGATTGGAGTATTCCACCATAATGAATAGAGCCCCGACTCGTCCTGCTTAGGTCACTATGTAACTAACTAACTACCCCACGTCGTCATGTTGGTGTAAAGAAAGGAGTACTTCAGAGAGTCAATGTGTAACGAACGAACATTTACCTTGGACAGTCATGGTTATATTGTTGTTTAACTTCATATCTTCCACAATAAGGAAGGCAGGTGCATCTGCCAGGAGGAGTTAAGTCTCTGACTTGGAATTAATTGGCCTCAGTCCCGACGCCTCGTCCCCCTACTCTTCCCAATCCTGATGCACCATCCAAGCCCTAGCACATGGCTTGTACTTTTGAAATGGTTAAGGGTGGTGATCATCCCTCTAGGGTTTTGGCAATCTCATTCTTGTTCTTGTGATTTCGTAGAGGAGTTTCTGTACTGCGCATTGTTGCACAGGAAAGGGTTGTCGCCTCTGCGCTTCTCATTGGTGAAGTTAGCCGCAACCTTCGTCTACCTCTATATATATATTTTATAAATTGAAGTTTAAAACTTTGCTAACACTTTCCTGTGATGTCTGAATGCATGGATGTTCGCTCCTCGGCACAGGTATCGGCTTCTGTTCAACATGACAAAGGTACTCGGGTTCCATAAAAAAGGCTCTCAAATCACTCCTTAAAAATAAGCATGGAAGTCCCGATTATGTTCGTAGTGTTTCTGTTGTGATGACTATTTTGGGAAAAGGCTTATCTTCGGCGTTTTGTACATTACCCCTGTGATTTAATGTATTCAGAACAATTTTACTAGTTATAATGGCCATTATTGTTGGATCTTGTTGATGACAGTCTGTGTAGTCTTTTGTTATCGAAAACTGTCTAATTGGACTTTTCTTGGAAAACTTTTCTGACAAAATATGAAGCAATTATTTGCTAGTTATTCTATAATGGAAAATGCCACAGTCTTGAATTTCTCATCTTCTTTCTGCGCATAAGATAAGTAGGAAGTGTCTATGTTAATGATGTATAGACGAATTCATTGATTTTCTTCCCTGTAGTAGGATGCTAGCATGATTAAATCATCCTGTTTAGGATATTCCTACTCCCTGGATCCTAGTTCACTCTCCTATGTTTCATCGTTCTAGACTATGAATGAATTTTTGTTTCCCCCTTGATTTAAATTTACAGAATGGAATAAAAGCATATTTTAGTTCTATTCGCTCATTGTTAAGTATTCGGTTTTGTTTAAAGTTTGAACTTACATAATCATGTAATCATTTTGTTCGTGCACTGACACATGTTTGACTCTGCTAAGTTTGAAACATAGATATATGCGTATATAGCTCTGTTCGTGCATTGTTACCTAATCGACTCTGTATTTCTTTTCTAAAGCTTGGAATACACTTACGCATATATATATTCGCTCTATTCATTCATTGATGTGTATATTCAACTCTGTTTAAGGTTTTGAAACCTATATATATACATGTATTCGCTATGTTCATTAATTGATGTGTATATTTGACTCTGTTTAAGGTTTTGAAACCTATATATATA